>JXCR01068337.1:0-27463 GCA_002079205.1 Phalaenopsis hybrid cultivar
CTGGATCCGCCACCTACCAAACAGCCAGAACCTCCTCCCATTCTCTGTGTCTACACTCGGCGTACTCATGTTCCCACTCTGGAGCCCGCTACCTCTTTACAAGGACCTGAAATCCACTCCAAGTGACATCTACATAACTGACACCACTGGGAATGAAGAGGTAAGTTCTCTGATGAGGTATGTAATCAGGCAAGCTCTCTTCATTCCATAGAAAAATATATCTCTTTCCACAGTATGTCACTGATCTATGAAGTATTTGTCACCGCCCTAACGAATCATCACCTCCCATCTATTATTGAAGCAGCATTGGCTGACCCTTTTTGGAAACATGCAGTAATTGATGAAATGAATGCCCTTCAATAGAATCATATATGGGATGTTGTAGATCTTCTCCAGGTAAGATATTGGTAGGGTGGGGTGTCATTTGATTTTTAGCAACAAGGTAAACTTGGATGGATCCTTTGAATGCAATAAGAAACACTTAATTGCCAAAGGATAATCACAAACATACAGAGTGGATTATGATGAGACATTTGCTATGATTGCTAAATTAAACACCATTTAGATCTTACTTTCCCTTGTTGTGAATTTGGATTGGACATTGCTCCAACTAGATGTCAAAAATAATTTTCTAAATGGGGATCACACAGAGGAGGTCTACATGCGTCTCCCTCCAGGTTTTGACTCTACTATCTTCCGGGAAATGTGCCGACTGCAAAAGTTCCTTTAGGGACTGAACTAATTCTCAAGGGCCTAATTTGGCAAGCTCACAAAAGTGCTAATGGGTCATGATTTTTCTCAAGCCCGATCAGACCATACTCCTTCTTTCGGCATTCCTCCATTGACAAAATTGCAATACTTATCGTCTATGTCGACAATTTGTGCTCACAGGTGATGATGTACCGGCATTGGAGTCTTTGAAAGGTATTAATGATATTTTATTTGAAATGGACTCAAGATCACTCTGGTACTTCTTAGGCATGGAAGTTGTTCAGTCATCGCGAAGCAATTGTATGTCTCAACACAAATGTGTTTGAATAGAGAATAATCTACTCCTATGCAAACCGGTGGTCATTCCAATGAGAAATTAATTGATGCTCCCAATGCGGTTCCAGTGAATAGGACTCACTACCAACGCCTTGTTGGGAAACTCAATTACCTCACCTATACTCGCCCCGATATTTGTCATGCAGTAGGTATTATGAGTCAATTCATGCATGACCTATATGAGCATCATCTCAAAGATGTACACAGAATCCTCTACTACTTATAAGGCACATCGAGCTCATATATGTTTTTATTTTTTTTATTTTTATTTTTTTTGCTTTACACCTCTCGTTCTATTGTTGTTTATACAAATGCAGATTGGGTCGAGTATGTCTATGATTAGCAATCAACCTCAGGATATTGCTCATTCGTGTGGGGAAATCTTGTCACGTGGAAAAGCAAAAAATAGTCTATTGTGGCCCAGAACAGTGTTGAAGCCGACTTTCGCTCCATGTCCCTGGATATCTATGAAGCTCTCTGATTATGCATCATGCTCCATGAATTACGTCTGTCAATCTCTACTCCTCTCCAGCTATTTTGTGATAATAAAACCGTCACCAGTATCGCCCATAATCCGATTCATCATGATCGCACCAAGTATGTAGAGATTGACCGACACTTCATTAAGGAAAAGCATGATTCAGGAGAGATTTATATTCCATTTGTTCCATCTAATAGTCAATTAGCAAATATTCTCACTAAAAATATTTCTCGATCGTTGATTGACGACCTCAAATCCAAATTGAAAATGATAGACATTAGAATTATCAGTCTAATTATAAGGGGGGAGTATTAGAATTATCAGCCTAATTAATGTTGGAGCTATTATTAGGCTTTATTTGTTTTCTTTATTTTCCCCTATTTCCATATTTATGTATTTATGAATTTAAGTATTTCATTTAATATGGATCAGGTAATATGTATTTATACACACCTCTTTTATCAATGAAACATAGATTGTTTTATTCTCAAAAGTTTACATTATGCATGCAAATATAAAAGTTTAGGCGTTAGATATGTAAATATATAAAAATCGTGTTATATATATTATACTAATATGTATTTGAATGCCCCCCTTACATTTATAACACTTTGGTGTCATAAATTTATGTATGAAAAGGTATATTTTCGCTTTTAAAAAATTAGTAATTGTTGTATTTTTTATGTGTTGATAAATTTTGAGTGTCATGTACGTAAGTATGAAATTTTACGTGTTTGATATGTAAAAATATAAGAATTGTGTGGATGTATGTAAATGTCTCCATTAATTAAACAACTAAGATTAGAAGGAAGCATACCAATATATGCAAGCGTGATGAATGAGAAGAAGCTTCCCATAACCGATAACAACCAGAGAAAGACCACAACCTGCACGAAGTTTATGAGCGCAAAAACAAAAATTTAGTTTGAAAATCACGCGCAGAAAGTGCACATCTTTAGCCCCCGCAGTTCAAAAAGTTGATTGTTGCATGCCTGAAAAAATGATCTGAAGTCCTTCCCATGAGCAATATCATGTGCCACCAGCAACATATTGTTGACTTTAACACGAAATGAAGCTGCAGCGTTATTGACCATTTCTTCAGACAAAACAAGTTCAGGCAAAGGTTTTAGAGATCTGCCCGCAGAAATTAGAAGAGAGAATAATTATTAATAATAGACATTCCCATAAAACTATTAAGAAAATTTTAATGGACTATAGGATTAAAATAGACTCATGGTTATTTACATTAGGCAATTTTAATCCCGGAGTTCATAAAAGTGTCAAATTAGTCTTCAAACTCTTTAAATTAGAGTTGAAATAGTTTACCATATTAAAAGAGTCCGGATCTAAATTGATATTTTATAGATTCTAGGATTAAAATGACCGCTTGCAAAAAGCCAGAGGACTATTTTGGCTTTGTTTCTCAAATTTAATGACATTATGGCACTTACGTGTTAAGCATGCCAGCACTGTTGGCCCAAATAAACCTAAGAATGATCAAAATCAGCAATACGTCCGAGGAGATTGTTAGGAATGACAATTCTGATCTCTCAAACACAAGCCATGCAACAGTGGCAACAACAATAACCACAATTGAAAGTCCCCAACGTTTCCACAGCATGATATCAGCAGCTAAAAAGAGCAAGATATCAGATTCAATATCATTCATTAAAAGGAAATTTACATATGTAGCACACAAATCTTATGCATTTACACACCACATACCTAATCTTTCATATTTATATACATAGCACATCGGCGCTTTAAATCTATGCATGCAAAGATGTATTTCACTTTTAAAAAGTGGTAATAGTGTTATTTGTCAAGTGATATTAAAGTTTGGAGTGTAAATATAAAAGTTTAGGTGATAGATATGTAAATACATTAGAGTTCTGTGCTATGCATGTAAATGCCCTTCATTAAAATGATTCCACTAGAAAATAACTACTGGAAGGGCCTGTGTGGTACCCTTTTTTAGGGAAGTTTTAAGTGAGATTTAGCTTAACTCTTGTCAAATAGAATTTAGGAGACTTTAAAGCCTACTGTTTTAGCAAGTCTTGTTTCAATCTCCTTGTTGGCTAAATTTGGGATTTGTTAAATGAACAACCTTTACTAGGGTTCGCTTGATTTAAGAATTTCTCTCGCAAATCTTAAAGCTTAAAATAATTACTCAACCTTTAGTGATGGTGTGACTCCAAGCTTTTGTCTCGTACAACAAAGCTTATGAAGACGACCTTCTGCACCAGTAAACTGCGTGATAACATTCACTATGGAGGAATAGATTAGATCATCAAGAAGGAATTGTTTAAAGATTCTTTGGAATATTATGATAACTTGATTCTATGTATTGGAGTTAACATTTCGCTAGGGAGGAATAGATTAGATCATCAAGAAGGAGTTGTTTAAAGATTCTTTGGAATATTATGATAACTTTATTCTATGTGTGTTGGAGCTACTAGAAAGAGATATAATTATTCTAATGATTACTCTAAAATGACCTTTCCTCGATTCACTAGCCAAGTAATTTGTTTTAGCCATCATAACGTTCATTGTATCCAAGACCTAGCTCCGACTGTAGATTGAACCTAAGGGTCGAGTTCCTAGGCTTTCTTTGATTTAGCTTAAATCCAGTCTAATAGAATTTAGTAGACTTTAAATCCTACTATTTTAGCAAGTCTTGTTTCAATCTCTTTATTGGTTAAATTTGGGAAGTAGGGTTTGACGGATTTAAGAATTTCTTTAGCAAATCTTAAAACCTAAAATAATTATTCAACCTTTACTGGTGTCGTGGCTCCAGGCTTTATCTTAAGTGAAATAAAGCTTAGGAATTTTTCAATGACTTTTAGCACTAGCAACCCGCGTCATCAACTTTCGCTGTAGAATAGACAAGAAGAACAACTAGAAGGAATTGTTCAAAGGTGCTTTGGAATATTACGATAAGTTGATTCTCTGTGTGTTGGAGTTGTTATAATGAAAAGTAATCATTCTAACGATTACTCTAAAATGCCCTTTCCTCGATTCACCGGGCAAGTAATTTGTTTTAGCTATCTCAACCTTCACCGTATCTTTGAACATGTTAGATTCAAAGTTACTCATTAAAATTGCCAAGACCAAGATCCAAATTTCAATTGTAAATTGAACCTAAGGGTCAAGTACTTCGATTTTCATTGATGGCTCAAGGTTTATAAGACTATTAAGCCCTTATAGAGAGGAGTGCTAAGTCAAAATAAGTTAATAGACAAAATAGAAAGAGAATACAAGGGATTTTCATGGGAAAACATTCTAACTAAATGTGCAATATTACCTCATACCTATGCCTAAAGTTTGGCAATTATTATAAGTGGGGCAGGATCCATGATATTGGAAGGGCAATAAGAGAAAATAATAAGAGAAGTGCATAAATTTGACTTGAAGAACTAGTTGTGTAGCAAATGAGCCCGACAGACATTTGCCCAATGACCAAAAATTATTAGAATATTTCATGTTGAGGATGAGCACTATCAATATTGTTTTACATACAAAATTCCTAGTTGGCCTAAGAGATACTTTTGAATGACTGAAAAATTATGAAGTCACATAATCTTGACTGGTAGACAAACTTATGACTCTGAAACTAATTTTCTCTATAATCTAAAATGTGGTCATATTATTTTAAATTTTAACATATATCCATGTCTTCACTCTCATCTTTAATAATACAACTATGATCGTTTGTAGATTTCACACCCAATATTGGAGAAATTATTAGGTACGAACAACTTATCACAAAAGCTAAGTGTTGAGCATTAGAGTAACACGATTGGGTGCTCCTTGTGTACCCCAATTATCGTCAGTACAAAATGAGCAAATAATGTCCACTTGATGTTGATACAAATGAAGACAATTTTTTCATGAAAATTAGGGTAAAAATATATATTTTTATTCATTCACACATAATAACACAACTCAAATACATAAAGATAAATACTTACAATTCGAGAGGTAGACAATCTCTCCCAGCACCTATAATTCGAAATAGATGACCTATCTATACCACAATCTCGTGCATACCCTAACCCTAAACATAATAAGTTTTATTTATACCTCACAATAATATAATAAAAGATTGATTGCCCTAAGACTAATAAAATAATAAATTGCCTTTAAGCACTGGCATAACAATACTCCCCTACCAAAAATACACAGTTCACGAGGTGGATAAAAAAAATTGTTGTTGGATCAAGTTGATATGCTCCCATTTGACATCCTCATCTGACAATCATTTCCATTTAATTATAAAGTCGTAGTGGCCCTCACGAGTTCGAAATGCATTCTTATGCACATGCTTCAGCCACATCCGAGCCAGTTGATGCCCCGACTTTAAGTCAATCTTGGAGAATATCAAAAGCCCAACAACTCCTCAAGTAGCTCATCAATCGTCGTAATCTCTGCCAACTTCGTTTCACCTGACTCTTTCATGTTATGCAACTCGATCCAAAATCTCAAGCATGCGTCTTAAATTGCCCTAACCATGGTCTTAAGTTTTATCTAAGTCTTGCATAAATTAGGGTCACCGTGAAGCACCCAATCTATCTCCCTCCCGAATACTCTGTGATGTCAAAATCAGTCCCTTATACTCTCCCTTGTTGTTCTCCACCTATCTCGTACCCATCATTACTCCTAAATCAAATTTTGCCTGAAATGTTGCAACAACAATAGGCACCATCACAATAGAATGCAGCCTTTTGTCGGAGTGCCACCCTCCACGGTTCTCTGTTCCAGGCCAAAATCCTTTGAATCGATCTTCTTCCGCCTCAACTTGCATGTCATCTTGTTTCAAATGTTGTCGCTCGTTCCAAACCTGTGTATGTCACACAATTTCCTCCAGATATTGTCGCTCGAATCCACTCCTAACTCTGCTCAATCTAGCTTGCTTCCATTTGTCAAGCCGTCTGAATGTTACACTATTCTTTCCAGGTGTTGTCGCTCGAGCCCGCCTACCATTCCTCCACCCGACACCACGACTTCAAATCTACCTAAAGTAGCACCAATGTTCTAATGCCGCACAAATTATTGAAATTGTTTCCATTCACGTCCCCTTAAGATATCGCAGTTCGATCACGCGACGAGCTGAGGCGTTTTTGTGTGAAATTCCACAATCTTCTTCATAATTTCTTCCAGTCGTGAATCTCAACTCAAACACCCCTCCATGGACGAAACCCACTCCTCAGGGAACTAAAAATGCTCCTCCATTTCAGATCTATTTGGCTCACATTTTTCTCCAAATTCTTCTTCAACTCATCTACTGTCATGGCCTCCATTATTCTTTGTATGGTTTCAAAACTCTTTTAATCATGTACTTTGCATTGTATCGCGAGGTTAGGTCCTCTTGTAGACTTCCCCGCTAAAATCAAGTTGTTTAGTGATTGTACCTAAGGATCAAACTTTGACTACAATCTCAATGGATTTGTACGCCGCAGTCCTCTGTCTATCGTGATCACATCTATCGGCTTCCCAGCTAGGTCAAATCACAATTGTATTGTATGTCATGACCCCATGCGACTGTGTCAATCCCCTCGCCAGCTTCCTAGTACGACGTGGTCATGCGCATTTATTCCTAGCTAGCTTTGATCAATAAAGCGCAATTGTCTCGCAAGGTGCAGTCACAATGTACGCCATGATCCTGTCATTGGCCCTGTACGCCGCGTTCCCGACATTGGCGTCCCCACTAGCTCAAATCACAACTATATCACATGCAGTGATCCTGATGTTGTACAGTACATTGCAATCCCGACGTTGGCGTCCTAGCCTGCTCGAATAGCAATTGTATCGAACGTTGTGATCCTGGTGTTGGCGTCACTGCACTCAAATCGCAATTATATGCAGTTCGGTCACGTAGGTCGCCACCATAATCCCTTATACAATTTTGCCAGGGAAATCACGATTATGGCTTCGACGTGAAGAATAATCAGCTCTCTGATACCAATTTGATATGAACAGACAATTTTTCTACAAAAATTAGGGCAAACAATTTATTTGTCTTCACTAACACAAAACAAAACAACTCAAATACATAAAGATAAGCACCTACAATTCGAGAGGTGGAGATCTTTCCCGACATATAGAGTTCGCGTGGTAGGCGATCTCTCCATAACCCTAAACCTAAGACTCAAGACCACAATCTCATACATATCTTAACTCTAAACATAATAAGCTCTATTTATACCCCACAATAATAACAATAAAAGTTCAAATTTTCCTTAGAATAATAAAAAGCTAAATTTCCTTTAAACACCCGCGTAACAGATGCAAACATAAAAAAGAACCGTGAATATAGGTACTTCATATAAAGCGAGTACACATTATTGTTCTCACATTATCTAGACAAGTAGCAAAACACTTCATGTTTGCCGTAATAATTTTTTCAATACTTAACTATATAACACACATGGCACTTCTTAATTTTTCAATAACATCCCTTAATTGTGGCAATATTCTCTTCCTATGACAAAAGCAAAAAAAGTCCCCTTCGCCTTTTTGCCATTTTCAACAAAGAATTTTATCAAATGAAATGTGACCTTTCTTTGTAACTAGAATATCGTTGTGTTAGTATTTCTTATGAAGAGATCTGTAAGATATGTGAGAAATTGAAGAGGTCGAGACACCATTATCGGTCGATGAGAAAGAACCCAAAAAAGTAAATACAATTCGCAGGTAGATGGAAGTACGAAAGCAAACTAAAAGAGATCAGAAGATCAATATGTCTCATTATTAAAAGGTGTTTACAAAAATTGCAAGGGTTCTAAGCCATGTTCAAAGGAAAATTTTGGAAAAAATTGCATATTTACTCAATTAACTTTCTAGTATAAGCATGCATGTTCTTATAAATATGCGAGCGAATAAAATAGTAGAGTACACTAAAGATAATCTCCTCAATAATAAAGAAACACAACAATAATAAACAGTTATCGTGCGTGATAATTTAGATATTGTAAACTAGACCACAGGGAAATTCAATCTTTTTTCCAAATTAAGAATGTAAAATTATCAACACAAGGCAACCAAACAGAATTTCTATAAATAGCACCAAGCCACCAACTGAAACCTAAAGAATATAAGTTTCTTTCACATGTAAAGTGTACAGGGCACGCAAACTTATTCCTGGCACCCAAACCAAGATTTCACTGTAAGTTTCTTTCACAGGTAAAGTCTACAAATAGCTAGATTTTCTGGCACGCAAACTTTAAAGTCTGTATTTATTCTAAAGTTCATGCCTTCTAAATCAACATCAAAAAAACAGGTCCCTTGAGGCTTTGTTGGCAAGAAAATAACATGAACGGCAGGAGAAGAACTCCCAATAATTGCCGGTTTTCTTATGAATCTGCAATATTGCTGCGTTTCTTATTCAGAAAAACGAAAAACCACTAGCCATCCTCATAGTTGATCTAAATCTAACGAAGTAAGAGAGGAGCAACAACAAAAATAGCTAGAGAAAAGCAATCACGTAACACAACGACTAATTTCTAGCATTTAAAAGCTTCTGCTAAGTTCTGTGAAGGCAATGGAGAATGACAGTACGAATGATTACCTTTACCGCCACCTATTACTTGGTTTATGGAAAGTTGACGATCGAAGATCCGATGGTCACCGCCACCGCCGCCACCACCGGCCGTCGCCGGCAAGCTGTGCTGATCAGCCGACCTATCCTTCCTCGTATCGCTACTCAACTCGCCAACAGAGTGGTCTTGACCACTGCCTTCCATCAGATCCTTAACCTAATGACACTATTTGACAAAAAACAGTCAAACGCCTCAAAAGTAGAAGAAGTAGACTTCGGTTCCCTCTCTTTTCACAGCAGAGAGAAACCCTAGAGATGAACATCAAATGTTCCACACGGAAGCTGAGAGAGAGCTGAGCTATGAAAATATCTGACCTTTGGACGGAAGAGACTGAAAGATCTGCCGAGAGCGAAGAAAACGCAGGCTTTGTCCGTAGTTCCAGGAGAGAAAACTGACAGATTTGGGAGTTCTAGCTCTTGAGGTGAGTTGAAAGTGCAGAGCTAAGAAAATGAGCTAAATTACAAAAAGAGGCTCCTTGAATGAGGCAATTAGTCATTGAAGCACCAAAATAAATAAATTTAAAATGGAGCATATGAGTGTAAGAAGATACTCTTTAATTATTTTTTTTATAATTTATTAGAAATAATAATATTATTATTAGATAATATATTAAATATTATTTTAAATATTACTAATATTTATTATATACATTGTAAAATATTAAAATTAATTTCTACAATAATTAAAAAATTGTAATTAATTTTTAATTAATTTAAAAAATTTTGAATGCATTAAATAAACTAATAAAATTTTGAAATTTGTGAAATTTATTTCATATTGAAATATTTACAAAGTAAAATTAATTAAATTAATTCAACTAATATGATATTCAAAAATACTATTTTCTCTATCATAATGGTACAGTGTTTCAGTTAGCTGTATGTTGAGACGATGGTCGTTGTGGTTGATGACGTAATTGATGTTCTTAAAGTTCTTCAATATCATCATTTTTAGTCGTGTCATTCATAGCATCTTGTGGCATCCAATAAATTTCTTTGTTGGGATTTCATGTAGAATAAAATTGTGGTGCTCAAAAGTAGTACTTAGGTCTGAAAGATGATCATCTTTGAAACGACTCTTAATCACTGTATCGTCGATATAGCACTCGACTTGTTGATGTAGTACGTCGTCGAATATATGTGTCATAGCACACTGATAGGTTGCCCCGACATTCTTAAAACTAAAGGGCATAACCTTATAATAAAAGATGTCAATGAGAGTACGAAACACCGTATATTTTTCTTCATCTAGGGTCAGTTGGATCTAAATATACATTGATAAGCCATCACAAAGGTGAACATCATATGAGAAGAGGTGACATCAATCATAAGCTCCAGAATCGACAAAGGGAAATCTTCCTTCGGACAGGCCTTATTCAGGTCTCGAAAGTTGATGCAAACTTGTATTTGTTCGTTCTTCTTTCGAACGATTACGATGTTTGTGAGCCACATAATGTAGCAAACATCCTTAATAAAGTCAACTTTGATGAGCTTCTTTGTCTCTTCAATGACCATCTACTCTACCTTTGACCACATTCTCCGAAGAGATTGTTTCACAAGAACAATACTCAAGTCAATAGCTAAATGATGCACAGCTACCTCTGAAGCTAACCCGAGCATCTCGACATAACTCCAAGCAAGACAGTTGTTTTCATTCGTTTTTCTCTCTTTTATTTTAGAAGGAGTCGCAAGTCTGTTGATCGTTGTATACTTCCCTTATTCGAATAAATCTCCATCTCGAATCAGATCAGTAATTCAAAAAGGAAATAACCCGAATAAGAAGGGACATACGACAAAGCGACAAATCAAAGAAAACACAAAATGTGAAGAGCATACGTGCGATAAACCTCACAATGATATGTTAAGTGTCCGCCTAAACAAGATCGGGCGAAAGCACCTTAAACCGATATCCGCAAAAGAATACCTACATAGACTACCCAAAACCAGAGAGTCGGGGGTAGGAGCCTATTATGGGGGCTAGAGCACTCCCAAGGGGACATATCTCACTTGGTTAATTACATATTGGGGGGTACCTAAGAATACTCTCGATAAAAGAACATTCACTTGGATTATTGTGAACCTGGGGTAATAGGTAATCAAAGGAAGGTTATTTCGTGTGGGAACAGTCCCAATGCTTCAAAGTTCACGCTAAGTCATCGGGCAAATAGTGATCTCTCACATCTCGAATGAATAATAGCTCATCGACACACAGGGCCCACGGAATAACCTAAGTCATCTTAACAGGGATATTCTGACACGTCAAAGCACGTCCGGGTCAAAGGGCAGAGCACAAATCGTCGTATCCCAATGGGCGGCAGCTCGTCAACATCGGGTCGTCAAGGTGATATCAATGAAGTCAAGGAGTGACGAGGCTCAAAGGGGCTAAATAAAAGAAATGTTGAGTCATCATAAAAGCAAGAGGTAACTAGGTCGGGTACCACAGACCCATCATTCACAGCTACTATGACCCTAAGTATACCTGGTCGTGAAGGTAGTCGACCAAACACGTCCTAAGATCCTCGGTCAGCAATTTGTGAATTGCGCCTTCCACAGTAACCTGGATAAACCTTAGGTCAAAGAAAAGAAACTCTATCATATGACTAAAAGCTTGAGCTCCAATATTTGGGACTTATACCTGCTGAAGTGGCAATGATGTCTCAGGAAAGAAAGAGAAATGGAAGTTCAGCTACAAAGTTGGAAATGCTCCCAACAAAAGGACTTATACCCCGGCTGAGTCATGAAGCCTTCTAACACCCTAGACGCACTAGACAACCATCTATAAAGAGGTATGTTGGGTCAGTCAGGTTGAAGAAGCACGGGGGCTCCTCCTCGAGACTTGCAAATATGATGCAGTTATCTAGAGCGGCCCTTAAGTATTGTAGAGGCCCTATTAATATATGAAGGAAAGTAAATGTTGCAATTTTTAAATCCAGAATATTTTAATCCTAACTTTAATTATCTTAAATATTTTATTTAGGATTTTAAAGTACAAAAATTACAATTTTAGGGTCCTTAATGTACCTAGATTATTACGTGAAATTTCAGATAAACCATAGAAGGAAATAAGGAAAAACACATGCAAATGCAGGCATGCAACATGATGCGAAAAGAAAAATAAGTCAAATCAAAATAATAAACAGGCTGGTGTCGCTGGGTCGGCAACATATCCCAGAGAAGAAAAATGTGGTCGGACTCCGCATATACACGTCCAGTCCTAATTCTATACATCAATATAAAATGTAAAATTAAGATACATAGCACAATCATCTACTCCTGGTCCCCTCCACGTGGTTCCCGCGCCAAACACCTTATAACTCGTGTCTGTATCTTTTTCTGCTACAGAACTCTCTTAAACTCTAAAAAGTACATAGGAAAAAGAAAAAGACTCAACCTTACATGAAAATAAATGTCAGCGAGAAAGTTCACATGCAAATAATTTATCATGAGCCATGCCTTAAAAGTGGGGGAGCCCCAACAACGGTACTTGTGTATGCGCATAAATAGGCATGGCTCATTGCAGAAAAACACACTAACACACTACCACACATATGCAGCATGCAGTCACACTACAAGCACAATGCAAAAGAAAAATATCTGATTAGGGCAACAAATCTAGCAAAGAACAATAGTCAGATATCAAAAAGGCTACCTAGCACCCTAAATCCTAGCCTAACACACAATCTAACAAAAAAGTGTGTCAACATAGTATATAAGTGCGGGGTAAGTCTATGTATAGTATGACTTTGACGAGGTCGTCATACCGGCTTCATCCTAAAGATCTAAGGGATCTAAAGGGTGTCACGAAGAGCAGTGAGACAATTTAGATCTATTAGATCTTTAGCACAGTCATACTCGTGTCAATCCCGATGACTTAACTTGCATTGCTCTCCGAGATTAAGGCATCACGACTGATACGACGTCACACTTCTAACGAGCATGACTCGCTATCTATGTAAACATGCAAATGCAAATGCAAAAAAATCATGTGACAAAAGTGATGAGTGTATCGTGGAACAGTGACTCAGGAAAAGATGGGCATACTGTATAAGCAGCGAACCAAACAAATGGGTGTGCCATAGCGGCAGTGACTAAGAGATGGGCATGTCACAGAGGCAGTGGCCCGAGAAAGGTGAGCTGAAGCGACGGTGACCAAAAGATACGCAGAAAAAATAGGTGAACATGCAGACATACATGCATATGCAAACAAAACATGCAATCGTGCAAGTGACCGGTCGACCAAACAATGGTGGTCGGTCAAACCAAAGTGCACGGTTGACCAGTTTGGGGCGGCCAATCGAAACAAAGTGAGATATTCGCCGAGTCGGTGAGGTCGGGTGGAGCGAAGTGAAAAGCTCACCTAGCCAAGGTGACTGGTCGGAGCGAAGTGAAGCACTCAACTGGTCGGAGCAGCCGGTCCGGTCGAGAGATATGAAATGCTCACCGGACCGAGGCGGCCGGTAGGAACGAAATGGCATGCTTATGTGCTCCATGCAAAAATGCAATGCAATCCAAAGTAAGCAAACATGCAGTTCACCAACCATGCTTATGCTAGCGACCTTACTGGGGAAACCCAAGGTCTAGACCCTTGGATGTGCGACATCACCGCATCTTGCTCTGGTGAGGAAATGTTAGGAGTTTCTCCCTGGATCTTCGAGAGGGAAACTCTCCACAGCGTTGTGAAATATGATAATTACAAAGCTTTTCTTATTTTGAGAACACCTACAAACTTTGCAAAGCGAGCCAGCTACAAAACTTCTCTCGCTTTGTCAAGTCCAACCTCTCAACTCCTCCAAGTAAAGCAGGGAACCCAAAGCAAGGGGAGTGATGGACTCCTACCTATCGGGACTTATGCTATGGCTCACAACAAAGGGGAGACACTCGGCTCTACGCAAGGTGTTGGCTACACACGTGAAATACTAACCTAAAGGCTTGTTATAGGAAATCCAAAGATCCATCATGCAGGCACGTCGTCGCACCGACCTACGCCGGCGCACACACCTCGTGAGTGCGATCAAACCCACACACCTAGACACCACTAAAACCTAGGACCAGCTAGGAGTTATAAAATCTCACCACTATGACGATTGCATACGTGTTTTCTTTGCTTGCTTCAAGCTGTCGACATTCGTTCCGTGCTCCAGTGTATCACATAGAACGTGTATAGAACAACAAAATGAGCCAATGAGGACTGGAGTTAGTGAGGTATGCAAAGTATTTGAAAATAAACATTGAATAATATGAAAATTTGACCAAAATGTATACCTTAGCGAGAAGGGTCCAACGAGCTCCTAAATTTCACGATGTCATCTCCTTGCTAATGATTGGAGCTCTAGAAGGGAGAGACAGCGAGGTCATCGATGGCTTGAGTTGTTGGTCGCCAGAGGAAGGAAGCAGGCGAGGCCATCGGTGGTAGCAAGGTGTGGTGAGGTTGTCTGCCAAAAAGGCAAAGGGGCGGCATGCCTCAGATCTCACATGAAGGAGAGGGACTGAGGCCGGCAGGATCTAAACATTTGCGTCAAAATAGGCCGTAGGGACGTTGCTGGCGAGGTCCGAAGGAGGAGGTGCGACCAAGTTTTTTTTTATTTTATTTTTGAGAAAACAACGATTGAGGAAGAAGAGAAGCCAGAGAGAATGTCTTCGGCCTCCACCGGCGGTGAGACCAACGATGAGCGAGTCCCGATCGCGAGCTAGAGTTTTTTTTGTGAAAAAGAAAAAGTGGTGGCTGCGAGGGATTTTCTGGTCAATCGCGTGAGGGAGAGGGGAGTGTCGCGTGAGACAGGTTTAGAAATAGGGGATTTATTTTTTTTATAATAATAATAATGATTTTTTTATTTAAACTCTTCTATTTGGGCATTTTTTGCAAGTGCATGGAGCACAAACAAGATAGGTGTCATTCCCGGGTAAAATCGACATTCCGAACGTGTTTGCGCAGCCCATTTCGTCGTTCGGTGTTATCTTGACAATTTTGCTGATGATTGAGACAGTTCAAGTCAATTTCATACGTGGGCGCATAACATTCGTTGACCCGATTGGAGTTGTCCGACTCGTGAAATGATGACTGGCCTTCGCTTAGGCAAAATTCATAGTCTAGCAGAATGAACTTGGCTACGTGCCCCTCAACACGCGCCTAAAGATCCTGACGGTTGCAGACTGTTTTATTTGCTTACACTAGGTCGTCGACGTCTGGTCCGTGCTCCAGCATATCTCGTAGAACGTGCATAAAAAAACAGAACGAGCCAATGAGGATAGGAGTTAGTGAGGTATGTAAAGTATTTGAAAATAAACATCGAATAATATGAAAATTTGACTGAATTGTATACCTTAACGAGAAGGGTCCGACAGGCTCCTAAATGTCACGATGCCATCTCCTTGCTAATGATAAAGCTCCAGTAAGGGAGATACAACGGGTCATCGACGGCTCAAATTGTTGGCCGCCAGAGGAAGAAAGCAGGCGAGGTCGTCGGTGGTAGCAAGGTGCGGCGGGGCTGCCTGCCGAAGAGGCAAAGGGGCGGCATGTCTCAGATCTCACACGAAGGAGAGAGACTATGACGTACATGATCTGGACATCAGCGTCGAGACAGGTCAGGGGGACGTTGCCGGCTAGGACCGAAGGAGGAAGTGCGACTAAGATTTTTTTTTTATTTTATTTTTTTGAAAACAACGGTTTGGGAAGAAGAAAAGCCAGAGAGAAGGTCATCCGTTGTCTGCAAGAGCGGCGGTGCCGGCGAGATGCAGACCAATTGCTGTCTCTGGGTCACACCGAAGAAGGGAGGAGACGACGATTAGGGTGGCTGGCGGTCCGAAGAAGGGAAGCTACCTGCACCGGGGAAGGAGGTGATGGGAAAGGACGCGTCGAGCTTAAAGAGTGAGAAGGGGGCTGTCGGCCGCCGGTGACGACGAGACCAACGACGAGGGAGTCCCAATCACGAGCTAGAGTTTTCTCGTAAAAAAGAAAGAGTGGCAGCTGCGAGGGATTTTCTGGCCAATCGCGTAAGGGAGAGGGGAGTGTCACGTGAGATTGGTTTAAAAATAAGGAATTTATTTTTTGTTAGTAATAATAATAACTTTTATTTAAACTCCTCTATTTGGCCATTTTTCGCACATGCACGGAACCCAAACAAGATAGGTGCAATTCCTAGGTAAAATTGACGTTCCGGACAAGTTAACGCGGTCTGTTTTGTCGTCCAAGGTTATCTGGACAACTTTGCTGACGATCGATACAATTCGAGTCAATTTTGCGCGTTACGTGCACATAATATTCGTTGACTCCATCAGAGTTGTCCGACGCGTGAAATGCCTACTAGCCTTCACCTAGGAGAAAGTTATAGCCTAGCAGAATGACCTTCGCTAAGTGCCCCTCAACACACGTCTAAAGGTCCCGAGCGGATGTTTGAATCATCGGATGTTACAGACAGACCGTAAACTATCCCGAGTCATGCAAATTGACACCCTACACTCGTGACATCAAAAATTGATGTCAACAACAGTCACAAATCTCTTTCAAGATCTCTATGATTTTAATTAACAATCATATAATCATATAAGAGTTTGTTCATAAAAGTTAAATGAGGATCGTCAACAGTACCATGGTTGACTTCGATCAAATCATTAAAAGTTGAAGAGACACTGTCCTCAAGCTCAGGAGAGGTGTCATTGATTTCAACCTCCTCACTAATAGCCTTCAGATTTAGAAATTATCCTACATGAGGCTCTAGGGAGTATGGTTTTATTAGGCATTTTAACATAGCCTAATCCAGACCTCTCCCCTAAGGGTCTGTTCTGCCACATAGCCCTGCATAGCTTGGCTTTGCAAATAGACCACTTCTCATGAAATAACTCAAAATTAAGCGTTCAATCAAAGAGAGGGGAGCAATAATAATAACTAAAAAATATCTTTTGTTTTTTTATTCCCATTATCTAAAATCATTATATTGTTGTTAATCACGTGAGAATCTATTTTATAAAATAAAATGTCTTTTCTCCATAAACTTAGGTCTAGGATGTATATAAAAGAACTTCAATTCTTGAACTGTAGAAGCATATCGTCATATCCATATGATGACAACGTGGTATGAGGTCGATAGTCAACACCTTGTCTGACAAGAAAGTTTGCATGCATGGGGAACCATGCCCGTGGAAGGTATGAGGAGCATCTCCTTGTTTGTGCCCTTCTAGTTAGGACAATGCAAGCTCATCGAGAGGCCTATGAGCAAAGATTCATCCAGATCAAAATAAAAGTCCAATATGGCTTATATCTTCATCTTGGCTGGTGGTAGAGTAGGGATCGCATGACCTTGTTGTGCAGTCACAGATGCACGCCATCTCACGCTCATCACCTCCTTGCCTTTGGCTAGGAGAGAACCAAAACGTGGAAGGAAACGTTAATATCCTGCAATATCTAAAGTTGGAGGAGATTCTTTTTTAGAGGGTACATAGTTTTGACATCATCATATACTCCTACTTCGTTAATGGGAGAAATCTTCTTCTCCACGCATGTATTTAATGCACTGCTGTAGAGTCAAAGGTATCATCCCATACTCATTGATCCATGGGAGTCTAAGCAAAGCTCTAAAAGAAGAGTTCATATCGATCACATGAAACTTGGCTTCGCTCTTAAAGAATCCAAATTGGATAGGTAAAGTAATAAAGCCAAGGGTCTTTTGGGGAAACCCTTTTCAAGGTTTAACTCTTTGTTGGTTCTGATTTAGGAGTGCTCTCTTTAGCGAGCATGTACTTATTGGCCATGCCCAACAACTCGACAAAGTTTTTAGGTTCTTGTACGCTGAGGTCGAAATTGATTCTTTATGAACTCAGTTTTAAAACAACTTGTGTCATTTCAGCTCAGAGGTTATTTAACTTCATCATTTCCCTCTGGAAATGAAGGATATAAGAGTGTAAGCTCTCATTCGGCCCCTCTTCATCTTCCATAGGGCCTATGTGCTATTCTTTGGTGCTCAGACGTTCGTGAACTGTGCTAAGAAAATCCTTTGGAAGTCTGAAAAGTTGTTGATGCTTCCATTCAAAAGCAATGGTAACAATTTAAGGTTGACAATCTCAAAGTGTTAAAGAACAGTCAACACTTGAACGCATCTTAAAACTTCAGTAGGCATGTCACCAATTCGAATGAGGCAATATGGTCATTGGGATCTGATAGCCCTAGATATGCATCCAACGTAGGAAGCTTAAGCTTCTCAGGGGTTCAGATCTCAAGAAGTGAAGGGAGAAAGGATTCTCCGCCTGTCGTGGTGTTTCGTGAGCCCAAGTTGTTGCTTATCCACTTGTGCGGATCACGTACTACCCTTACACTGCGAGTCATTGGCCCTCTTGAGGTTGTTGTTCGATCTTCTATCATTGTGNGTTTTAACGTCCTTCCGAAGCGGGCAACGGGATTTCAATTCCAATGACCGACAGCTTCTTACGGGCAAACTCCACACCAAAAATAGTGCCGACAGTCAGCTATTTCTCTCTGTCCACTCTCTTCTCTCTGCGATTGTTGTGCTTCTCTCCTTGTCGATAACATGACTTTACGTCCATCTTTCAAGATATTAAATCCAAAATTGTTNTTGGGGGGCTCGACTTCTTGCGATCTGGCTCGACACCTGGTCCATGATCCGATTTCTTATCTCTTGCATCCCTCACTGTATGCGTTCATCTATATTTTCTCATGCGGGTTCTACGTCAGCTATTTCTCTCTGTCCACTCTCTTCTCTCTGCGGTTGTTGTGCTTCTCTCCTTGTCGATAACATGACTTTACGTCCATCTTTCAAGATATTAAATCCAAAATTGTTTGAGACACACACATGAGGAATATAGTGCTTTGGGGGGGGGGGAGCAAAAATACAGTATGAAATAGTTAATTTACGTAACTTTTATTTATGGAATTTACTCCTATCCATAGGAGTGAGGGGATGTATAATTACATAAAGTACCTTTAGTGTACGTAGACATAGTGGGGTTGTTTTAGCTAATTACATGAATATTAGGCTGGGAGCCTTTAGGACTCCCGCCAGAAGGTCGTTATGCCCGACAAAGCTTGGAGCCCATAACAAGCTGGCTTCTTTTGGCAGGGAGGCTATTTGTTGGGGGCCCAGTGCAAACTATCAATTTTATTATTTGTTGAGAGTTTATTCCTATTCATGTTGGGTGGAAAGTTTCAGCCAATTGTCTCAGGGCAAAATAATTCGCTTCGCTCATCCGATCAGGCTAGAAAAAGAGGGCATAACTTACCCACACGAGATTCATGCCTGTAAATTGATTTATAGAAATGTGGTCGTGTTCCATCAGTCTGGGAAACACTTTCCTCTCGATCTATGAGAGCACGTCGGCTAGACATGAAATATCAAATTGTCTATGGGGAGGGGGCACAATGTCATCTTGTCTTCTTTCGCGGGTCGTGATATATCTTCGAGATTCAAGTGACCCATTTTGATAGACACAAACATAAAATTTATATTACATAAAAATATTAGTATTTTAACTTTTAAAAGTTAGAATATAGTTTTTTTTATGTATAGATGAAATAACATATAGATATGAATTAAAGTTCTAGTGTTACATATGGAAATAATTAAGAATTGCCTATAAATCTTCCTAAAATATATTACTTTCATAACTCTCACATTTCATAGCAACGCTTACTCTTTTTATATCTGAGCCGGTCTGTCCAGGGAATACGGCACCTCTGAGATCATGGCGCTCCGAGCTTCTGCCTCGAGGAAAACCCTAGGGTTTTGGTCCAGTTTGGGAAAANATGAAATTTACTCCTATCTATATGAGTAAGGGGATGTATAATTACATAATGTACCTCTAGTGTACGTAAACATAGTGGGGTTGTTTTAGCTAATTACATGAATATTGGGTCGGAAGCCTTTAGGACTCCCGCCAGAAGAATGTTATACCCGACAAAGCTTAGAGCCCATAACATCCAGGCTTCTTTTGGCAGGGAGGCTATTTGTTGGGGGCCCAATGCAAACTATCAATTTTATTATTTGTTGAGAGTTTATTCATATTCATGTTGAGTGGAAAGTTTCGGCCAATTGTCTCAGGGCAAAATAATTCGCTTCGCTCATCCGACCAGGCTAGAAAAAGAGGGCATGACTTACCCACACGAGATTCATGCCTATAAATTGATTTATGAGAGTTTCGGCCAATTGTCGTGTTCCATCAGTCTGAGAAACACTTTCCTCTAGATCTATGAGAGCACGTCGGCTAGACATGATATATCAAATTGTCTATGGGGAGGGGGCACAATGTCATCTTGTCTTCTTTCGCTGGTCGTGATATATCTTCGAGATTCATGTGACCCATTTTGATAGATATAAACACAAAGTTCGTATTACATAAAAATATTAGTATTTTAACTTTTAGAAGTTAGAATATACTTTTTTTATGTATAGATGAAATAACATATATATATATATATATATATAAAGTTCAGTGTTACATATGGAAATAATTAAGAATTGCCTATAAATCTTCCTAAAATATATTACTTTCATAACTCTCACATTTCATAGCAACGCTTCTGAGCCGGTTTGTCCAGGGAATACGGAACCTCTGAGATCATGGCGCTCCGAGCTTCTGCCTCGAGGAAAACCCTAGGGTTTTGGTCCAGTTTGGGAAAATCCATGGCGGTGGGAGGATTAGGGCACCGACAATCTCGAGCTCTGCAAACATTCACGCTTCCTGATTTGCCTTACGACTACAGTGCACTCGAACCGGCCATCAGCGCCGAGATCATGCAGATTCACCACCAGAAGCACCATCAAACATACATCACAAACTACAACAAAGCGCTCGAGCAGCTCGAGGAAGCTGTGAGCAAGGGGGACTCTTCCAAGGTCGTCCATCTGCAGAGTGCTATCAAATTTAATGGCGGAGGTCTGTCCATCTCAAGATTTGTACTCTGTCTGATTATGGAAATTGAGATTTAGTATATATGAATGTTTNACAAGGGGGACACTTCCAAGGTCGTCCATCTGCAGAGTGCTATCAAATTTAATGGTGGAGGTCTGTCCATCTCAAGATTTGTACTCTGTCTGATTATGGAAATTGAGATTTAGTATATATGAATGTTTTTTCTGCTTTCATGCTAGCAAGTTATATATATTTTTTGAAGGATTGTAATATAAGTTATTTTTGGTAAAGGGGAAGGGTAAATACCACTTAGTCACTTGAAAAATGTTACCCTAAGGGGGTGTTTGGCTGCCTCTTGGATTTAATNCATTATGGAAATTGAGATTTAGTATATATGAATGTTTTTTCTGCTTTCATGCTGGCACGTTATATATATTTTTTGAAGGATTGTTATATAAGTTATTTTTGGTAAAGGGAAAGGGTAAATACCACTTAGTCACTTGAAAAATGTTACCCTAAGGGGGTGTTTGGCTGCCTCTTGGATTTAAGTTAAGTAGGATTAACTAAATCCGAAAATGTGAGGCCATTAAGCTAAAGTGGATAAAATATTGATGGATGAGAGTTTGGGCTGTTACAAATGTTATTAGAGCATTACCACAACCTGAAGACGCGAAATAAATGTCATACAAAAGAAAGTGCTACACCATGATAGTCATCTATTGAAATTTAGATTGGACAAAGTGCTATATGGTGGGCGACCTCTAGAATTTTATATGCGTGGTGGATGATTCTAGGTTAAAATAATTGATGAGAATGTCAGTTACTTAAATGAGTAGAATTGTGAAACCCCTTGAGCACAATGAAGCTAAAATCTTAAATATTGAGGTGCATTTTGGTGTAAAAATTGAAATTTCATTAGAAACTCTAAAGTTATGTGTGCTCTTGTAGAAGCACACTTGGGATGCGCCTCATGGGAAGTTACACCAATGGGGCAAAACTGTGAGGCCAATGGGATAAAGTGTACTTTATCATGATGGATGAGAATTTGGATTGTTACATATTACAAGCAAACAATTCCTAAAAATGTTATTAACAGTAGTAAGAGTTGGTGTATCACTTAGCTCCATCAATCAAAAGAGTGTCTTGTTTGAGATAGAATTTTTGATCTATTTTTTCTTATTGAACCTTGTTATTCTTGTATAAATTGAGTAGATGTTTTTTCATAACATTAGATAATATGGTTTGAAATTCCATCTTTTATACTTTTGCCGATTTTATTTTCTCTACTCGTTAATTTCCTGATGATTTTGTCAGTTATTAAGATGTACGGAAAATTGTAACCTTTTTCTTGGATAGAATTGTGAAGGTCATAATTTTTTGTCATTGTGCTGCAACATCATTAGTAGGCTCAAGGTTTTCTTCCATGTAGATTGATTTGCATCTCCGCAGTTGGTTAGCGTAAAATATAATATAGATATTTTAATGACCTTTATCTTCTATTTATACATTACAAGAATTTCTAAAGTATACTTTCATGTGGTATTTAAAGTACAAGTAATTCAATACAAATAAAATTCATATAACTACTGAAAAAAATGCAAGCTTTGATCAAATTGGAAAATTATCATTTTGTGCTCCGTGTATTTGTAGATAATCTCATTTATATGCTCTCTTCTAAATATCTTATAGTTTTTTACAAGATTGTTGGAGCAAATATCTTTAAGGACTCCTGTTAATTAACAACTAGTAGGAATCAATGAATTATTTTATGTATGATTAATATAAAATTAGTGAGTGCACAAAATTTTCTGCTGATTTCTATTAGTAAAAATAATTTGGATTCAATATTTATGTCTGTTTGTGTTGTATTGACATTTGCAACATGATTTTGTGTTGCTATTTGATGTTAGGTGTTTGCTTTTTTCATCATTTTACACAACAAATGTGTAAGTAACATCTGAATCCTAATTAGGTGATTTCAATACAAAGTAAATCAATACAAATAAAATTCATATTACTACTGAAAAAAATGCAAGCTTTGATTAAATTGGAAAATTATCATTTTGTGCTCAGTGTATTTGTAGATAATCTCATTTATATGCTCTCTTCTAAATATCGTATAGTTTTCTAAAAGATTGTTGGAGCAAATATCTTTAAGGGCTCCTGTTAATAATTAACTAGTAGGAATCAATCAATTATTTTATGTATGATTAATATAAAATTAGTGAGTGTACAAAATCTTCTGCTGATTTCGATTAGTAAAAATAATTTGGATTCAATATTTATGTCTGTTTGTGTTTTATTGACATTTGCAACATGATTTTGTGTTGCTATTTGATGTTAGGTGTTTGCTTTTTTCATCATTTTACACAACAAATGTGTAAATAACATTTGAATCCTAATTAGGTGATTTCTAAATGTTACCTGGTAAGGTTACCCCCATATACAGTAACAATATAGTTGATACACCAAGTAATATAAAATCAAGACAGTAACAGTATTAGTTAATACTAACATATTCTAACACAATTACGCTGACCAAAAATATTTGTGAGATAAAGCATCTTAATAACACTGAAACAAATTGTTCTTTAGCAACAACATAGCAATGTCAACTATTGCATTTTCTAATGTTTTAAAATAGTTTAGGCCTCCAAGTTATGTATTTGTGCTTGAATGTTGTGCTTAAAGCCTTGACTTTGAATGATATTTCCGGCCATTTTTAAAGCTTCGTTCTTTACTTCTTTTGTGATCTGGCCTTCAATTTATCCTTTTGATGAGCAACTCATGGTAAGTTTTCCATTAATCAGATCCCAAGCCATATGCTTTTTTGATGAATTAATATTATCTACTTTTCAGTTTTTGTTATGCTCAATGTACTATTTTCTACTTGTCAGTTTTTGTTATGATTAATATCAATCTTTTCTGCTGATTTCTACTCAGACGAAAGTGTTCATTTTACTGGTAGTAAAACATGAAGAATCTTTTATTTTTCTTCTCCTATTTGTTTTCATAATTTTTTGTTAAAATTTTTACAACGTCACATAAAAAAACTGTTCCAAGTTATCCGGATAAGACTGAAGAGGTGAAGATTTATGATGCTGTTAAAGACTTAACGGGTCTTGAGACATGGAACCGTTGATTTTTTCAACCAGTGGGGAGAATATAAAGGCTTAACTGCATTTATTGAATCAGTTATTCTTGTTCAAGCTGTCCTTACTTGAGCTGAGTCAATCAAGGATTCACAAGAGAAGTGAAACTTGGTAGCGATGTGGCCGAAGGTGGTTCAGTGACTGATGAAGTCATCATTTAATTTTAGAACATAGGGTAGTGAGTGCTTTTGATAGGAGATTTTTCGTCTACTGTTTGTTCTCATGTTTTCCATTTAAGATACATACCAAACTTTATCAGATGAAAATTTCTTGATAGATTTTATAATGTTTCACAGGCCTTGGGTTAACAATTAAATAAGCATCTTAATAGTTTTTTTTTTGTTCCACTTTACCACCACTCTTTACAGTATTTGTTTTCAAGTCAGTATAAGTTTTCTATATAATAAAATAGAAAGAAAGAGTTAAACACACGTTTTTCTTTTTTCGGAGTGCATATTAGTGCAGGTGATAAAACTCGTAAATGAAACTGAAATTAGCCTAATCAATCAATTTTTGTATGTATGTTTTTTTTTGCGATTATGAAGATAAATGTACTTTCTTTTCTCAAATTGTACTTTTGCTTTCAGATTTTAAGAGCATGCAAGATTTTTATATTCATTATTTTTTAAAAATGAATCTTTTCTTTGTGCTTTCAGGTCATGTCAATCACTCTATATTTTGGAAAAATCTTAAGCCTACTACGGTAAATTATTTTTTATTCATTTTTAAACTTTTATTCATTTTTAAACTTCCAAGTTTTATCCGTACATTAGCTAACGAGAACAATTTTTTCAGGAAGGAGGTGGTGAGCCTCCCCACAGTACGCTTGGCTGGGCCATTGATCAAGATTTTGGCTCCTTGGAGAATCTTATTAAGAAAATAAATGCAGAAGGCGCTGCTCTGCAAGGCTCTGGGTGGGTGGTGAGTTTTTCTGTTTGCTTTCTTGGTTTTTAGTCTACAGGCTTAGCTAAGCTTTCTTCTTGTTTTATTTGTCTCAAAGTTTTTAGATTTTCAAGTTGATCCTCATAATCTTTGGTAATCAACAGTGGCTAGCTTTGGATAAGGAGGCAAAGAAACTTAGAGTTGAAACCACTGCCAATCAGGTAATTTCAGAAATTATTTATTATGCATATATATACATATACATATATATATATATATATATTATAAACGGCCCAAATATCGATTTTCCATGCGCAATCCGGCCCCATTCATATATATTACCCATTATCCGATATTGTTATATGCGAGAAAGTTGTTGAAATGTTGGTGATTTCACTCTCAATTGTTGACACCAGCTCACAACTTGTAATCTCTTTTGATTCCTCATCATAAAGCTCATTATCGTCACATATCTCCAACCTTCATTCCTGGTTACCAAATCATTATCATTGGATAAATATTCTTAGGAGACCAATCCATGAAATTAGAAAGGGGAACAAAAATGAAAACTAGAAATCGTTGGATTAGGGTGAGGTATTTCTAATTTTCTATTAAAATTTTCTACTCACTTTTTTTTTTCTCTTTCAAACTTAGGAAAATAGCCGAGGCATAGAAGTTTTGAGCTTGAGCTTTTGTGGATATTGTAACAAAAGAGAATATGAGAATAATGCGGCGCCAGTGCAGTAGGCTAAATGGGCTAAATGAAATAAGCAAAGAAAAAGAGAAGAGGAGGTTTGGGTGACTTCCTTGCACATTAAATCCCCATTAAAAGAAAAAAAAATATGTCATATAATCAAAATTAGGGATGTTTAGCCTTCATATAGTCCAATTTTAATGTCCTCATTAAATTAACATGCTTTCATGAATTTATTCTATTACATTTATGTCATCCCTTCCAATGTAAATTTGGGCCAACATTTGAAATGTATTTTTGCATCAACATCTGTTTACTAAAATGTGTTGGTGATAATCTGTGATTGATGTTGTTGTTGGAGATTTGAATTTTGAGAGGTGATGGAACATGTTTATGAGATGAATTTATTTTGCATGTTGGATAGTTTTCAGCTATCTGGTTCACTAAATGGGTCTAAATGGGCTTATTTAAATTACCATTTAAGAAGAGCTAAGACACATGTATTCTATCACGGGTGCTTATATTATAAGGATTTGTTCAACCTTTTTATTTTTATTCAGGTCTTTTGAGTTTGGGCCTTGACTGATTGTACTGTTATCACTTGTTTATTTGAATGTTGAATGAATTAAATTGTCTTACAAGCTAAATTTAAAAATAAAACAATTGAAACTTTATCAGAGGAGATTTGTTTGGCGGGGGCAATTGTTAATTTTCATTTATAGGTGAAACACATTATTTTGCATAAAACAAAGCTTAGTTGACTCATTTAACCAGTATTTAGAATATTTTTCATGTTTAAGAGCTTAATATTATAAAAATCAATTATCAAATAGTTAGTTTAATATTACGTGTCTATTTTTTTTCAAGTTTTTAATTACGCTCTTAAAATATATATAGATATATAATTAATAAAAATACTTATGCCAATAATTAGTAAATAAGGTTAATTCCAATATAACAATAATTAACGAATTAGTAATTGGTTAAACAATCAAATTACCATGCATTTATTTCTTTGCCTTTTTTCTTGGGTGTCATGTTTGTTAGATTTGGGTGAGTTTGTGTTGANAAAGTTTTTAATTAACCTCTTAAAATATATATAGATATATAATTAATAAAAATACTTATGCCAATAATTAGTAAATAAGGTTAATTCCAATATAACAATTATTAACGAATTAGTAATTGGTTAAATAATCAAGTTACCATGCATTTATTTCTTTGCCTTTTTTCTTGGGTGTCATGTTTGTTAGATTTGGGTGAGTTTGTGTTGAAGCTAGCCTTGAGCAAGGTTATGCTTGACCAAACTTATCATAAACTTGGGTTAAGATTTATTCACTCTATCATCGCCACCATCTTGCATCTGGGAGGATTATCAGTTTCAATTCTAGTTTAGGCTCGTAATGTGATCCAAACAAGTCAATGGAGGGTTATTTGATTCAATGTTATTTAGAGTTTATTGTTATTGAGATATCAACCTTATTATATGTTATTGTGATCTCTCAAATAGTATTTTTGTTTTAGTGAGATTACATTTAAAGGTGCCATAAACATTTTTAAGATGATAATTGCTTGGTTCAATGATTTTTTTTTGGATACCTAAGTTATGATATCACTTGCTATTCGAGAAGTATGTGTAGTGGAAGAGATGCGATGAACCATGAGGATTTTATTGAAAGAAGTTTTCAAATAACAATGTTGGATAGAAAGATTAGGTAATTGGAAGTATGGGTTTTCAAATCACATTGTTGGAT
>JXCR01068357.1:0-13782 GCA_002079205.1 Phalaenopsis hybrid cultivar
TTTAATGTTGGCTCTCAAGTTATGTTTAACTTTACTAAACTCTTATAACCTTACCATGCACCACTTGTGCTGCAGAGTAAGGCAGTTGTTGAGAGCCTTTACCTGGGAAGGAACCCGCCCATGTTTACAGAGATAAGAGTTCTTGGCCAGTCATTTGATGATGACCACTTGGTTTGTCTTGTATTTTAATCTTTGATATTGGCATTTAATTCTATTATTTTTTGTATCATTCTTAAACTTTGGTAAACATGTTAAATTTTGTAGGTTCTAGAGTTGGGAATGAGTTTTCTATCTGCAAAGGATATGAGTGCGGTACTTGCTGTGCAGCTAAGGAAAAGTTTAGGGTTAGGAATGTGGGCAAACATGCATGTGACAGGTATGCATGTTGAAGGAAAGGTAAAAAGCATGCTGAGACTTGTTATGTTTTGATTGCCATTCTATCCACCATATTTTAATTTTGATTTAGTGCCCTTTTTTTTATTGCATTGAAATTTATTGGGTAGGTATGCATTGAGTGACTTTCGCCCTTGTCGCAACTGACACTAAATAAATAGAAAACAACCAAAAGTGTTGAACTTACTACAATGGAAGACACAAAAAGCTTTAGAAATATATATTGGCATTGAATTAAGGTGTGTAAAAAATATGGTATAATAGAAGTTGTTGTAGTAGGGTAACAAAATTTTTTTTAGTTACATAGACTTTTATGAGATATCATTATCAAGTTTATATCTTTTAGTATTTATTATGAGACTGTTTGTAGAGGATATGTAAACTGAAGTGTGTTTGTGTATTTTAGTGATAATGTTGTTCTGATCATAGATTCTTACTGGAATAATTGGAAGGTAAGAAAGTGAAGAAATTATTTAGAAGGTAATATGAAATGTTAATTTAGTGGGCACAGTAATATTTCAATATTATTAGAAATTAAAATGATACTTGTGTGTGAGTAGTGTAGATTAATTTTGCAAAAGAATGGGTAACCGCAAGNAGTAAGAAAGTGAAGAAATTATTTAGAAGGTAATATGAAATGTTAATTTAGTGGGTACATTAATATTTCAATACTATTAGAAATTAAAATGATACTTGTGTGTGAGTAGTGTAGATTAATTTTGCAAAAGAATGGGTAACCGCAAGCAGGTTCCCATATTCATGCCCTTGATCAAAAAGGTAAAGAAGAAATATCAGTCTTCTAGTGCTAATCCTAGCAAGCGCCCGCATGATTCAACAATGGAAGAATAACCCTCCAGCCATTGCAGACGAAGAGAAAGCGGCTAAACAACATAGAAGAATATTATAATAATGAATCTTCTTAAACCTTTTTGCATGTTCTTTGAGAGATTGGGAGAGTCGATCAATAGCACATGTCTTGTAGTGCTAGTTTCAACCTGTGCTTACACGATATTAAAAAATAGCCCCCTACTGGAGCCGTGGTACTTAATATGGTCTTGGGAAAGTTAGACTTCAGATATTANGTAATAATGAATATTCTTAAACCTTTTTGCATGTTCTTTGAGAGATTGGGAGAGTCGATCAATTGCACATGTCTTGCAGTGCTAGTTTCAACCTGTGCTTACACGATTTATCTATTAAAAAATAGCCCCCTACTGGAGCCGTGGTACTTAATATGGTCTTGGGAAAGTTAGACTTCAGATATTAAAATAAGGATAGAAAATGCATGAGACTTGGGAAGAAAAATGCGGTAGTTAAATGTAACATGAATGGGAGTTGTGAAATATGATTTGTTTATGATAGGCTTAATATCCCATGAGGTTTTTTGGAGAAATTAATGAAATTTTTTAATTTATGAAGTCATCCCAAATAGTTGGGATGTGTTTGATGATGATAACATCTCCAAAATTATATAAGACGTGAAACTAACCATGTTAGAATGGGTCAAGAATAAACTCATACTTGCAAGAATAACCTCATACTTGCAAATAAAGATTCAGTGTAGAGTAAATGAACGACAGAAAAAGTACTGTATATAGGAGAAGATAATTGCTTCTTAATCTTCAATTTAAACCGTGATCTCCGGTTTTTGTTTTATTTTTTATTTTCTTTTGCATTAGAAAACTGAAGTAAAAACATAATTCTAACATACTTCTCCTTTTTATATGAAACTTGTTACAGTTTTATTGTTATTGTTAATAGCTTTTTGAGGTAAAATTCTATCGATCTTAAATACCAAGAGCTGAAAAAAACTTGTATAGGTATTAGTTGGAGTGAAGTTCCTCCGACAATGGCCATTTATTGGACGTATGCGGGTGTGCTTTGCTGAAGTGCCTTACTTTCAGATGACTGTAAAACCAATCTTCAATCATGGTATTGATGTCACTGAGCTTCCAGGAATTGCAGGATGGCTGGTGAGCTTTAAAATGTTTTTTTTTTTAATTTTTAACATCATTTTCTTTCTAAAGTTGCCTATTAATTTATTGTTCTAATGCCTTTTTTCTTTGCAGGATAATTTGCTAGCTGTTGCATTTGAGCAGACTTTAGTCCAGGTATGTCCATTTTACCTTCTAAATAAAAGTTTTTCATTTTCATTTGAAGCTTGTTCATTTAGTAATAAATCAGTCTATTTAAGCTCGTCATTGTCTTTTAAAAAAAATCTCTTGGTATTTCTTATTGCTCTTTCTTCTGAAATGTAAAGTTACTTTTTGTTTTGGGCAGCCTAATATGCTTGTTATTGATGTGGAAAAATTTGTTTCAGCTCCATCAGGTATGCATTCAATATATTATTAATATTTTTTTCTAATTGTTAATGTGGTAATTTGATGCAATGAACCTTAATTTCTTGAGTAGGAAACAAGAACGAGATGTGATTCATACCATATCTAATAATATGTGCAAAATTATTTGTAATCTTAATTTCTTCTGTATAAAAAACAAGAACATGACATGATTCATACCATCTCATAAAATTTTGTTAAATAGTTTTTTGTCATTATATTATGATGTTTGTTGGATGAATTAGTTTTATTTTGCAATTTAATAGGAATTTTATATTTTTTATTATTATTCATATTTGATCTTCATAATGCAATTTGGTTCTGCACTACCTTCTCACTTTTTGTTTTTGTTTGTGAATAACAAGCTTTATTGTAGTTTTTATTAGTTTTCCTCTAAATTTGAGCCCACAGCTTTTCATCTTTTTTTATCTTCAAATGGTTGTTTTTGCCGAGTCATATACTTCCTATTTTATTATTCATATTTGATCTTCAAATTGCACTTTGGTTATGCGCCAATCTTATTCACTTCTTGTTTTTGCTCATGATTAACATTTTTTGTTGTACTGTTTGCTTTTTTTGTTTCCTTTTCTTTCCCTAAAAGGTTCTTGTTGTACATTCCCTTCTATCTGAAGAAACTATGAAGCAAAAACTTATAAAGAAGAACAGTTGATGTTTTTCTTGTAATTGGCCAAAAATTATTGCAAAGGTCCAGCAATTGGTCTGAAGAATAGTTTGACCGACCATTTCTGCAAATTACTTATAGGGGTATATCTCAACCCAGGGTTCGTTGAAACTCCAATGCACACTGTTATTGACCTCATTCACGTGGGCTTAGTATTGAAAGTATGTTAATACATTAGAGTATGCCCTGCCTATTTCTTATTGATGGGATAATGACACATACATTATCACTTCTTACGGATGCACGGACCTTTTAAACAAAATCTCATAAACATTTTCTAAAATTTGAGCAGCCCCTTATATTTTCATGGGTTTGACATAATGTGCTCAAAATTGTAGAATCTATTGGACTTCAGCTAATGATGTTGCAGTGTACTGTGACACTGCTTGATATGAGGACTTTCTTTGCTTTGTCTGTTTGCACTGAGCAAATTTTGTTAAGTGAGCAATAGAAAATGGCAACCAGGAAGAGAAAACATTGAAGAGACCAATTACTAAAGGGTGTTGAGAGGTGTTTATATGTCTGTGTGTGTCTTTAGTTCCATTTTAGTTACTTCATGAAATATAAATTAAGTGATTGACCCTTACTCCCATGTTTATATTTTTGGGTTGAAAGGTTAAACACAACTATGATTTTCTTGGTCTATATGCTCTATAGTGAGCCATATGAGAGGTATTAGTTTAACTTAGATTAAGTGATTGAATTAAACTTTGCAATTAAAATAAACTCTAATTTTCAAGATAGCTCTATATGATTTGAGTGATCGAGTTGGCTTTTGACATAAAAGACACTTGATGATGGTCAATAGCTTCCAGGCAATGGGGACTAATGCTTATAGTAATCTTTGTTGCTGAAATCAATAACAACCATCGTATTGTTTGAATACTAGATTCTCCGAAATTCAAATCTAGCTTTGTTGAATGTATTCCTACCTTCTCAACAAAATGAGCTGTAGTTTTCTTATATCCTTCTAAAATCCACAAAGTTTAATTTACTTTTTTCTTAAAATTAATATGTTTCCTTTGAAGCCTTTATGTTCTATATATTCCAGAATCCTGGTTTTCAGTCTACGAGAAACCTCCTATAGCATATGTGAAATTGGAGATCATAGAAGCAACTGATATGAAACCTTCAGATCTAAATGGTAATTGCATGGCTTCTTTATTTTATCAATACAACTCACATCTAACTGATCATATTCTAAGTTTGAAATTTAGATTTTCTTAAAAATGCTAAATTTTTATATCTGCAGGTCTTTCTGACCCTTATGTGAAAGGCCATCTTTATAATTATAGATTCCGAACAAAGGTTCACAAGAAAACCTTGTCTCCAAAGTGGTTTGAGGAGTTCAAGATCCCAATTTCATCATGGGAAGTGCCAAATATATTGTCTCTTGAGGTTTGTGATAAGGACCACATCTTTGATGACTTGCTCGGGTACGGTTTTACTCAATAATTTTTTTTTAAGTATTTCTTACTTGATTGTTTATGCGTTACTATTCACAGAACTAAGATCTTATTCATTGATAATAGTAGTTTGTCGTTCTTTCTTTTCTTCCTTCAAACTTAGGTGGACTTTTTACTTGAATGAGTTTTTATTTTGTACATGATAATAGTAGGCAAGCTTAGGTCCTGTTTGGGATTAATTTATTTATTTATTTTTAATTTTATTTTTCTTTTATTTTTAAAGATGTATTTGTTTATTGTGTTTTAGATATGTTTTTCCTAATATTTTTAAAAAAGTTGGTTTGCTAGACCACAACTCTACTTTTCAAGCCCATCATGCTTTGTCTACCCGACTTTCATATTTACATACATAGCACTTGGTGCTTTAAAACTATTAATGAAAAGGTGCATTTTACTTTTAAAAAAATGGTAATAGTGCTATTTTCTATGTGATATTAAAGTTTTGAATGCTATGTATGTAAATATGAAAGTTAAATGTTGAGATATATAAATACATAAGAATTGTTTTCTATGTATGTAAATGTCCTAAAAATTTTCAGTATCATTTTACCCCTTTTATTCCTAACTATGTTAGTTATGGGAAAAAACATCATTCTTCTTTGTCTTTTTCCTTACAAGTATAAACTAAAAGTTTATTTCCAAAAGAAATTATTGCTAAAAAATCACCTTCATTTCATTGATAGCAGACTTATATAGAGCCTTACAAGTTACAACATTTACAAATAAATCCCTAAACTTTTTCTATTTGCAAATAAGACCTTACATTAGATACAAATTTTAACATTCTCCCTCAAGTTCAGCAAAGATGTTCACTAGGCCCATCTTGTCATATAACTTAGACAAATCTAATGAGCCAAGTCCTTTGGTGAGATAGAGAGTCACTTGCTCTCTAGTGGCTACATGACATAGCTTCAGTAGTCTGTTATTCAGCTTTTCTTTGATGAATAACCTATTAATCTCCATATGTTTGGTTTTATCATGTTGCACCGGGTTGTTAGCAATGTTAATTGCCGACTTGTTTTAATATCATCATTTGAGTTCTCTCATCCATTTTGAGTTCAACCAACAAGGCTTTCAACCACATCAACTGAACTCCTAATGTCATGGCCTTATATTCTCTCTCTGTTGTTGATCTTACTACAACTGATTGTTGATTGCTCTTTCACGAGACCAAGTTGCCACTTACAAACATGCAATATTCTGACGTGGGTCGTTTGTCATGAACACAACTTGTTCAGTCAGAATCACAGAAGCCCTCAATATCTACATACCATTTCTTCTTGAATATCAATCATTTTTCTTAGTGCACTCTTCAAATACCTCAGAATCTGATACTCTACTTCTATATGACCCTTTTTTGTATCATGCATGTAGCGGCTCACCACACTTAATACAAAAGCAATATCTGGTCGAGTGTAGCACAAATAGATCAGGCGGCCCACCAACCTCTGGTACCTATGACGATCAACTGATTCACTTACCTCTATATTGAACTTGACCTTCTGATCAATTGGAGAGATTGCAGGTATGCACCATCGCATGTCTGTCTCTCTGAGAAGATCCAGTACATGTTTTCTCTGGAATAGGGTCTTTCCCTCAGGTCCATGGGCCACTTAAATCTCAAGAAAGTATCTAAGTTGTCCCAGATCTTTTACCTCAAATTGCTTTCTCAATCTTCCCTTTAGTTAAGCGATCTTTGTCTCATCATCAGCAGTGATAATTATGTCACCTCCACTACTCATTCTCTTGTGTCTCGTATCTCTAGTGTCTGTTAAGTCATCGAAAGGGTGAATTCACCTCCAGAGTGTAGTATGATTCAAACTCTCTAAATGACGTATTCATGCTCACAAACAGTCTCTTCTCAATTGAGCTCCAGCTGACATAACCTTTCTAAGTAGCAGAATAACTCACAGACGCACATTTCATTACTCTTGGATCCAACTTCCCTACAAATGGTCTATCGTCTTTCACAAAGCATATACATCCAAATACCCTCAATGGAAGGATCCCACTATTGTCTCCTTTCAACATCTGACAAAAAGGCTTCCACGCCAGCACTCTTGAGGGCACCCTGTTAATCAATTGAGCGGCTGTCAGCACGGCTTACCCCCACGAGTGTTTTGGGACATTCATAGTCATCACATGTTTCGGGCTACCTCTAAAAGATGCTGATTCTTCCTCTTTGCTAATTTATTCTGTGTTGGTGTGTATGGGCATATGCTTTGGTGTTGTATCCCTTGAGCTAACAGCAGTCCCCAAATACTTTATTAATATTTTCTAGCTCATTAGCATATTGCAGTACATTCACAACTGCACTATATTGGGTCTGGATTGCCTTATGAAAATCATTAAAGCAAGCAACTACCTCACTCTTCTGTTTCACCAAGTGTATCCAGGTAATACGAGAAAAGAAATCAAGAAACATAACAAAATACCGATAACCATTCATAGAACTAGTAGGACAAGGTCCCAATACATCAGTATCTATCCAATCAAACGCACCAGAGCTCCTATTCCCAAAACTCATAAGCACGCACCAATTTCTCTTTATTTGCCTTTTCATACATATATGGGTACAATCAACTCAGTACATAGACTAGAACATCTCATATATCTGTAGTGTAGTAGTAAGACATCCCCGACATTTCTCCCATATTCTTCTACTGCAGCACTTTCCTCCATGGATGTTAGAGGCGAGTCCGTCCATTCTCGGTCCAAGTACCTGAGTCTGTTATACCATGTTTCAATCTCAAGTGTTCGGTCTGTCTCTTTCTCTTGAAAGATCACATGAGGAATATCCAAAGAAATATTATATTTTAACTGGAGTATAATGACACTAGTGGATTAAATGATTACTGTAAAAGGAGCTTGCAAAACATTGGGCAAAGTCGTATGATTCGTACATCTCATTGTACACTTACTAACTACAGGTTGTGATGTATTATCAACAATCTGTATGCTCTCCAGTACTACTAGATGAGCATATGAAGAGAACTCTCAAACAATACTTGTCACGTGGCGAGAAGCAGTAGAGTCTATGATCCATTTTGATAATTCTATGGTGGAAATAGAGGCAAGAGCAAGTGTGTCACCATTACATTTGCTGAAGCGAGTATAAGTGGCAATGTTACCCCTTGATGTCGATGGCTTTGAAACATCCTCAGCTCCATCTCCTACTGTTTTCTGCTTCCTCTTGAACAACTTCAGACACTCATGATCCTCACTAATAAAGATCACACCTGTCTCTCCCTCATCCTCTGCTACCATTAGATTTGCCTGATAGCCCCCCTTTTCCATCTTTCAGACCCTGCGACTATGACCACAACCTCCACCTTATTCACGTGCACCTATTTCTCTCTTTTTAGGTGGCTTACTACAGACCCTGCTCAGATGGCCAACTTCACCACAGTTGTGGAATTTTTGAGTCTCTCTCTGGACTCTTAGCATGCTTGGGCTCGCAGCAGTCAATGTTGATCATGTACCCGAGAAATCACTCAGCTCAGAGTACAGCTTCATGCGACTCTCCTCTTATATCATCGCAGTAATGGCCTCATCTAGTGTAGGAATAGTGGCTTGAGCTAGGAGAACTGATCTCCTATAATCAAATGTGGGGATTAGATGAGCCAAAAACTGCATATTTTTCATATGTGCAAAGATATCTCCCTTCTTGCACTCCGGATCACCACAACTCGACATATGTAAGAAGTGATCAAGATCTTATCATAGCCACGCTAGACCGATAAAGTACTCATGAATCGATCTATAAACCACTGTCTCTATCTCACACTGAATCTGAAACACACTCATGCGGTTCTCAACTCCAACATAAATCTCTAGCTTCGGCCAAATGTCGCTTACCCTTCAAATGACATCTACTAATGAAGCAATAGATGAACCATCAAGTTATTTAGTCAAGTGTAAAGCAAGACATGTGTGGTCCTCGACTCATCCCTCTCATCACCGTCACTCTTTGGCTTAACCTCGGTCAGGTATTCTTCTGGTCATTTCCCTACTAAAGCACCTCGATCCGACGTGACCAACTCAGACATATGGTCGGTTCACCGAGCTTCAGATCCATATGAGGGAGATCTAGCTTCACATGCGATGGAGCATGTGTTTAGATAGTGGCTCTCGTCAAGGTGTTTGCTCCCTGTATGAGCCCAATCAAGACTTTTAAAACTTTTTGATCCATTTTGCCCATAATTTTTAATCCCATGCCTCCGGCATTATCTCCTTCTCTTGATATTTTTAATCACAACGAACAAGTCTAGCGCTCCAGAAACAAAGGCCCTGCTCCGCTGTCTTTCTTACTCCCAAACCTCAAGCAAGACCGCACCAGGCCCACCTCTCTATGCTGCGATGACGGGACTGCTGCCTATGAAAATCGCCTAAACTGCTCTCGCCTCCCTGTTTGAAGACGAGGGCTCCTCAGTTAGCTTTGATCGCCACTGCTTCGTCAGGACGACGCTGATCCCGACCCTACTCAGGCTTCTTCGCGATTCCAGCTCCCAGCTCCCAGCTCGTTCGTCGCCGCTGCTTCGCGATACCGACTCGTCACAGCCCCAATCAAGACTGGCAGGACAATGCCGATCCCTGCTGGTCGCAGCTCGCGAGGACGATGCCGAATAAGTTTCCGGACCGAGCGGGAGGCGGTAGGTTAGGGCTGTGATACCAAATACTCAAAAATTATCATTTCATTAATGTTGAGAGTTACAATATTTATAAATTAATTATTAGATTTCATGTATTTATAAATGGAACCTACGGTAGATACAAATCTCAATATTTACTATGCAGAGATTGTTCGGTGAACATCAGCGACCTAAGGGGCGGCCAGAGGCATGATAAATGGCTGGCTTTGAAGAACGTAAAAAAGGGAAAACTGCATTTGGCCATCACCATACATGAAGATGAGACTGTAAGTGGTTGCAGTAGAAATGCTTTTCTTATACTGATCACATGTCTGACAATTATCTCTAACCACATTTCATGATTTAATCAGGAATTATCCAAACTGAGAGAGGCCGCTACTCCTAATCCAAATTCAAAGGCACAACACAATAATACTGATTCATCTTTGGAAGAACATCAACAAATGGCTGATGAATTCGAGCCCATCAATATAGAAGGGCAAGAAAAAACAGGATTATGGGTACACCGCCCTGGGAAAGATGTCTCTCAAACATGGGAGCCCAGAAAAGGAAGATCACGTCGTGTATCCGAAACGGAGCTGCAGCCACAGTGCAGTGAAGCCCTTGACAGCTTAATCCCAGAAGGATCTGGCAGTGATGAAAATGTAGATGGGAAGAAAATTAGCCGTCGTAGAACAATAGGGAGGCGGCTCCAAAAACTTGGTTCTTATTTTCAGAGGAGCCCAAAGAGGCAAAATTCTAGAGAAGCAAAGGTGGTTAGTTCTGCCCAACCTCCCAACATCAGGGCAGTTGAGGTGCAGGGAACAGCAGTCAGGATCATACTTGATGAGAGCGTTATTTCTGAGTCTGGAGAACTGACAGTAGATGGGCAAAGTAGCAATTATGGAAACTTTGAGGTTGACAGTCCAGAGGAGAAGGGTGTCATGAAGAGGAAAGGCTCAACAAAATATAAATCAGATGAAGCATTGGAGAGGGAAGACTCATCTCGTGTGCTCATGGAGGACAAAGAAGTGGATGCTGAGACCGTTCTGGGCTCTGTGAAGAATGACAACGAGCGATTTATGAAAGGTTAGCCTGCTTTATTATTTTATTTACAGTAAGAAAATCATTTCTGCTCCATTTTTGCGCTCAATGACAAAATTCTGCCACTGTTTGCTGTGCCCTTCTTTGTATTTTATTGTTTACCGTCATTTCATGGCTGTAGCTGTAGCAATAAAATTGTGTAAACAGAAATAGTCTTTCATTGCTGTATCAATGAAGTTTTGTAAACAGAAAGATAAGGTAGGATGAGTATTTTTGAACCTTATTGTTGCATGGGATGAAAGAAAATAGTGTGAAGACAGTCATAGGAGTATGATTATTATGTTTTTGTGTTTCTGAACACTTGTAATTTCAGATGTATAAATATTTTAGTTTGTGTTTTATATTTCTTGTATCATTGAAGTTTCTAATAATTGTTTAGTACATTTATTTTTCCCACCATCCATGAATATAGCTTTTAAAGAACCTGGTCCAAAGTATTAAAATTGATGCTTGGGATTTATTTTGTTAGTGGCAGCTTCTTGTAAATGTGATTTTAAAGTTTTAGGAAAATATATATATTTTTTAAGTTATTGTTGATGTTATAATTATGTCTATTTCTGGAAAGGATGAATAGTTAATTTCTTATAGCTACCATACTTAAGCAAATATTGTTATTAAAGCAACTTTTGATCACAACTTGTTTGAGCAAAATGTCACAGACTAACCTATCTCAAGTCACATGTGTGGCTTTAGCACAATTCTTGGCCTAAATCAGTCTAACCCTCACAACACTTTGACTTATAAGCACACAACACCCTTGGAAGAAGAATATGGAGAAGTATTGGAGAAATGAACACTTCACTAAGAAATAAGGATTACAATACTTGAATGCTTGAAAACTTGGAAGGTTTTCTTGGATGAATGCTTGGATGCCTCTAAATGAGGGAGAGAGATTCCTATTTATAGTCCTCCCCAAGTCTAAGATAACTTTTTAGATTACATTAGAATTGTCTAGTTTCTAAATAGGTCTACAATATTCTCTTATATACATACATAGCCCTAGACCTTTCTAGGTTATACTTAGGTTATCATTGGAGCTATTTTCTTATAACATTCTGTAGGATGAGGTGGAATCTTCTAGAGTTGCTTGGATTACTCTCATCCACCTTATCTTTTATAGAATTTTTCATCCCATGGTTGTCTTGCCAATTTCTTAAATATGGTGGAGCGTGACACTCTCCCCTACTTAAGCTCACAATGCTTTTATTGCAACTTTCACTTGGTACCATCAATTTTTTCTTTTTACTTGTGTCTTCAAGTCTCATTTTTTTGTCTACCCGTAGTGACACTCGAACCAGCTCTCTTTGCTTGCTCGCAGACTTGGCAAACTTGGGTTTTTTCCCTGGTTCTATTGGGTATCATGCAGCATGACTTCATGGTTGGTGACTCAGTTCTTGGCTCCAGCCTAATATAATGCTCTTTATGCCTTCTTGGTGGTAATTTTTTTGAAACACCTTTAGGTTCCTCAAGTAGTGCCACCACTTCCCTTGGCATGTCATCTTGGAGCTTTGCTTCCTCATTGGAGTCATGAAAAATAGCCAAGTAGCTCTCTTCATCTCGTGGAATGACCTCCTTGAATTGGATGGCCGCCGACATTTTGACTTCTTGCTTGTTAGCCCTTGTCGCCAGTATTAAATAAACTTGATTCCCTTCCATGATGCATGTGCTATTTGGAAAGAGCATTGAGAATGTTTTTGCTTGATCTAAGAAGTTTATCCCTAGAACAACTTTATAATCATCCGTTGGAATGACAAAGAAGACTAAGGTATCTGATCACTCTCCAATACTGGTCTTTACTCTCCTGACTATTCCATGGATTGGCATTGTTGTTGAATTGACTACCTTGATAAAGTCTCCTCGTTCAATCATCCACAAACTCAACCATTTTGCTTCTTTAACAGAAATGAAGTTATGAGAAGCATCCGTGTGTACCATTGCTCTATGATCTTCCCTCCTATTATCATCTCCACAAAGAGTAACTCGTTTGCTTGAGGTTTTGTTGGAGCTTGCATCCCATTCAACAGTTGTAACGACGCCACCTGTGTTGTCATATCACCACTTTCTTCCTCCTGATGGCTTGCAAAGAGAGAGTTTAGAGTCTTCTTCTAAGAAAAATTCCTTGCCCAATGTGGTCCATCACAAAGAAAACATTTTTTTTGTGGTTTAGTTTTGTCATTTTTAGACTTCCATTGAGATTTTACCTTGGGTGAAGTCGATTTGTGGGCAGATCTCTTTCTCGTGTTGATCGTTGTCTTCTCCGCTTTTGACATGAGTACTCTTTTTTTCTTTAGGCTTTGTGGACTCTTTTAAGTAATCAATTAGGCTTTCGGTAACTGCGATGATAATGGCAAGATCTTGCACTCCTTGCCTTCTAAGCTTAGTCTTTGCCCGCTATTGGACTCCATCCATGAAGTTGAAAAGAGCATTCTTGTCAGACATATCGGGAATTTCAAGAACCAAGCTTATGAACTCCATAATATATTCATGAATCGATCCCTCTTATTTAAGCCTTCGCATTCGGGCTCTAGCCTCATTCTCTTTCTCGATATCTCCTCGTCTTCTTCTCCATCACAACATACCGATGTCTGAGAGATAAAAGGTTGCAAATTGAATTGTTGCATTTTCATTTGTAATCCTCATTGCTCTAAAGTATTGCTCGTCCCCATAGAAATTGTCTTTTTCCTTTGCATTGCGAGCTCCTCCAAAACACTTTGGTTTTGACACTTCAATACGTTTGGCTTCGAAGGTATGATGGTTGGTGGATGTCGCTATTGCCCTTTTACATTGCGAAAAGTTTCTATGCATCTCCTTCAATCTAGCACGTATGCCGCTCATCTCATCTTATGGGCTCTTTGTACTTCTTGGAATTCCCCCATCAAATCCTCCCGCATTTTAGCCATTTGGTCCCTTAAAGACTTGTTGACCTCACTTTTGGTTGAGGTCTAGAAATTTCTTTAGTAGCCTAGGTCTAGCCATAGATGTTGACCTCACTTTTGGTTGAGGTCTAGAAACTTCTTTAGTAGCCTAGGTCTAGCCATAGGCTTTCCTACTGACTAATCTTAGAAAATTAGAAGAGGTACCCCACCATTAGAAATTCAAAACTTTTTTTTTACTCAACTTGAAATTCCACATATTGATCTTAACCTCTAGCATTTAGTAGGTAAGAT
>JXCR01068384.1:0-16205 GCA_002079205.1 Phalaenopsis hybrid cultivar
TTCTTTTTTTTTTGGTGCAGCTGCCTTACTTAATTTTAAGTGTTCTTAATTTGTATTCGAGCAAGATCATCGTGAAACAAAATCAAAACCAGCAAGATCAAAATTGAACTCAATTGATCCACAAGCTGGATTACAAGGCATCCGTAATTGGAATGAATTGATCTCAATCAAATGATAGATCCTCCCAAAATCACATTGTTTGCACCCCTAAAGCGATCATCTGTGTCAGATGTGTGAATTTTCCAAGCAATTGAATTCAGTCTTTCAATAGGATGATCACGCAGCAAAAAGGTGATAATTTGTAGAAATAATAACTAACATTAACATTAAATAAACATCAAAGAAGCCTAACTTCCTATGCGGATTGGCAAACAAAAATATGGCATTCAGAAAATATCCAGACCTGGAAAACAACCAAAAAAAGATAAAAGTACATTGATCCAATTTCATCTAAGGAAATAACAACAAAATAAATAGGAGTGCAAGAATTCATCTTGAATCAAGGAATGTAACGACTGAAGACATCGCAAGATAGCGAGCGCAGAATAAAACGATACTGAGAAAACGAGTCCTAGGTCTTAGAAAAGGAGTACAAATTTTGGAAAAGGTGTAGAAAATCATAGAAAATAACAAAAATCTAGGACAAGAATAAAGAAGCAAGAAAAAACAATAAAGAAAGGGAAGTTTCCAGACAAGGTACCAGTCTTCGCGAAGCCAACCAGCCTCCTCTTCTTTGCTTCAACCGCAGTTTCTCCAGACTTATGCTTGAGCGCCATGTCCCTGGACAAGGACATGTTTTAAACGGGTAAAACCGATTTCAAAGCTTCCAGCCATTCACTAAATTATGGTTTCTAGGGTTTTTGAAGTACCAAAATAGCGTAATCGAGAGGCGGGAGATTCGGCTTTAAGAACCGCGAAGAAAATAGGAAAAGCCTGTGTTGAGTATTAGAAGCGCCATTTAAAAAGTATTATGATGAGATTTAAAAAAAAAGAAAAAATTTATTTTTTCACATGATTCGGCTGAAGAGACTCTATGGTAATATTATAGTAGTATTTTTTTGATATTTTGATAATATTTTTGTGATATTATTGTGGTATTCTAGTGATATTTTTGTAGTCTCGTAATATTATTGTCGTATTTTTATCATATTTTGATGATATTTTAATAATATTCTAGTGGTATCCTGGTATAACAACAGAATATCATCAAAATAGTACTAGAAATACCGCTCAGTGGTATTCTGGTGATATTATGGTTATATTTTGATGATATTCTAGTGGTAATTTGGTGATATTTTAGATGTATTATGGTGATATTTTTGTGGTATTATTGTGGTATTCTGGTGATATTTTATAGTATTATAGTAGTATTATTGTAGTATTTTAGTGGTATTTGTATAGTTTTGGAAGTATTCAGGTGGAATTTTGGTATGTCAATAGAATATCACCAGACTAACAATATAATATCACGAAAATACCACAAGAATATCACCAAAATATCATCATAATAACATCATAATACAACAAGAATACCATCATAATATCACTATAATATCATCAAAATATCATCATAAAACCATTAGAATACCATAAGAGTACCATAATAATATTATCAAAATACCACTATAATGGCACCAAAATATCATTAGAATACCATCATAATAACATCATAATATCACTATAACACCACCACAATATCGTTAGATTATCAAAAGAATTTCACAATAATATCACCATAATACTACCCTAATATCACAAGAATATCAAAAAAATATGATTATAATACACCCAGAATGCTACCCTAATATCGCAACAATACCAAAATAATATCACCACAATACCACCGAGTGTTCTTCAGGGCATGTCAAGTGAAAAGTAGATTTTTTTCATATTTTTTAATTTTCAAAAATTTGGTCCCACCACTTTACAATATGTGTTGTATTATTGGAGTCTGCACGATATGTACTGTGAAGGCAATATTTTCCAATTTGGCGGGATAGGTCTCTTCCAAATAAATTTGGATTAAGAATTGTTATTAGTAAGGAACTGAAGAGAGAGAGTGAGTGACAGCACCATGAAAATAGATGAGATAAGGCTCAGTAGTATAAACTGATAAAGAAGACTTGATTTCTCAGGATATGGGTTCATAGTAACTTACATAGTCTTTTTATCATTTTATTGCATTTCTTATTTCATGTTCTCTACTATATAAATATTGTGATGCACTTTACTCTGTGGTGTGGGGAAATAATATTTTCTTCCTCTTCTCGATTTCAATTTTCTTCTCACTACTGCTCTCATACTTTCCTCACATCTTCTTCTCTATTCTTTCGCTTATATGGTATCAGAGCTCCTTTTTTTGGCTTCACTGCCATGGATGGTTTTGGATCATCGCAAATAAATGAAGGGTCGGTAAGTCTTTGCATATATGAAACTCCCATTCCACCCTCTTAGAAATTTCTGATATCCTGAAATTTGTGGTCACAAAACACATTATCCGCTAACAATTATCAACTATGGAGATCTCAAATCATCAACTTTACCAAAGCCAAAGCCTACTTCAACGCTTATTAGTGATTCTGACACTTGATACACCTAAAATATGTAGTGTTTGTAGACACATTTTTATGCTTATTTTTTAGATATTGGGCTTTAATGGAAGATATTTTTGTGTTTTTCTTGCAGATACAAGTAAAAATGGAAAAGAAAATGCTTAAAAGAGTGAAAAAGGATCAAATTTGGAGCAAAAATGTAAAAAATTGTGCAAAAGAGTTTTGGCGTCTAAGCGCCAAATCCGGCGCTTACGCGCCAGTTAAACAGAGAAGGACTCGCCTAAGCTCTGAGACCCCGCGCTTAAGCGCCAGTGGCAGTTACTAGACAAGTAAAATCAATTTTCACGAATTTCGAAGAGGTTTTTGAGGCACCCATTAGCTTAATAGGTGGTTGTAACCACCGTAGATGAAAATTATCATGAAAGGATGCATCTCTTGGGTAAATACATCGAATCAAGACACATTTTGAAGAGATCCCAAAGCACCTCTTGGAAAACTATAAAGAGAGCACTTAGAAAAGAGTCCTGAAAGTATTGGCAAGTTTTGAAAGTTCTTTTCTGGGGAGTTAGTTCGGAGAGATTTTCAAAAACCACTTTTTATTTACTTTATCCTTTTTGTTATTTTGTTTTGAGTGATTGTAAAAGAGAAAAGAATCAAAGGAACTTCAAGAGTTGGTGGAGGACTTGAAATAAGTTTTTATCTTTTTGTTTTAGACAACTTTTAGTTTTAATTAAGACTTGTTGTTGGTTTGAGAATGATTTCTTCTTTTAAACTAAAGTGTGGTTTTGTTTTCTCCATGGATTATGAGTAGTTTTATTTATCTTTNGGTTCGCAGATCAAACGGATGTCACAAATCTCTTAGTTTGCAGGATTGGGTCTATTGCCGAGGTCTACACTTATCTTTCGGGAGAGTAGTATTCGCGGATATTGAACACAATTATGCAAACTTTTGGACGAGTGAGATCCATTTGGTCTCATTTTTCAAAAATTAAAACATACCACTTTCAAAACCCAAACTATATATCTATTATATTAAATTAAATTTCAAAAAAATTATTTTCATATCCATATTTTCAAATAATCATAATCAAATATATCAAAAAATTGACCGACACGCCGGTGTCGCGGCCCTTACACACTTTTCACTGTATTCAGGCTATACAGCGTGTCGCTTCCAGGGGACGCCCTAGCACTTACACAATGATCAAAAGGATTCATGTCATGATTTTTTTCGAAAAGTTTTACGCTAACCGTCGACTACTTAACGCAACCCTTCACTTTTCGCATCCGGGCTTGGGATCGGCAACGGCAGTGTTAAAAACAAGGAAGAAGTAAAAAAAAATAGTGAGTTCCTTTCAAGAACATAAAGAAAAATGATCTGCTGCAAATTCCATGAGTGTCAATTCATGACGTGTTTTACAAGATTTTCTCCCATGTGCTACAGTACTATTAGTATTCGATTTCAATAGCGCTCCTGATGTGAACCCCAATATTGAGAAGTTTATGCAACCTCCTAATCCAATTATTCTCAGCAATTTGATCAACAGCTTTCATCCAAGATACTCTTTGTTGTCCCAGCACCATCATAACTCCATTTCAAGCTCGCTCCTAAGGTGACCTTGATCCTTAGAGGATAATGAAACCAGCTTGCAATGACTTCCTTCCCTATCTTGCAACATCATCAATACTTCATTTCCACATCATGTCTAAGGTAAAGCAGGATTCTAAGAGGGTGACGAACCTTATCATAAAAGCCTCCTTCCTTATGTCACAACATCATCGTAACTCCATTTGAGTTTCATTCCAAAGGTGGACCTCAATCCTAAGAAGGTGATGCAACCTATTGCTCAACATCATTCTCTGTATTGTACTGCTGCGAAGTCTATTTCAATCTAACTGCTAAGGTGGAATTTAATCTAGAGATGACAATAAAATTACCAAGCTACACAGCTTTCTCTTTTGCATCACACCACCATTAGCACTGCTACAATTTCTCTCCTAAAATAAGCCTCAATCTTAAAAATGTGATGCAACTACTACAAACAACAAAATCCTTGTATAGTACCACCATCAAGACTTCTTTCAACCAATCTCACAACATGATCCTCGATCCTGAGAGAGTGATGTAAACTCTTGCTAAACATGGCTTCCACCATTTTGTTGCAGCACCATCAAAATTTTATTTTAGACTCGCTCTTAAAGTGAATCTCAGTCCTAAAAGGATGATGCAACCGCCAACAACAACTATCTTCTCCCATGCAAATCCCATTTGGATCACTTCTAGCCTCGCCGTAAAATAGAAACACTATCCTAAGAGCAAAGTTATGGAAGAATGATCTAACACCCAGTTTTACACAAAAATCAATTGTAATATCAAGCTCAGAATGACACATAATTGTTGCAGATTGATTATTTTGTTGCAAACAATTGACACTGAAAAACATTAAATTTTAGCATGTAAAATGACCTAAATCAATCATTCCATAAACCAAAACAAGCCGAACCATAAATGATTGTATCTCCCTCATAAAATTGTTTGCATACAACAAATGGGAAAGGGGAGACACAGCATCATCAACTCAGACAATTAAGATGCACCCAAATTGGGCCTCCAATCATTTCTCATCACAGTTAATGTAATAAATTGAGTCAGATAACACCTATCCAATCATTCTGCAACTTCTCTAAGCCACTGTGAACAACATGGATCATGTTTTCCAAGCCATTATGACAAATAATTGTTATTAATTAAATAAAATTTCAATACAAAAACGGCAAGGTACCACATCATTATTTTTTAGCGATCATGCATTTCAATAATGAATGTCTTTGAACCTATTACCATCAATCTAAATGACAGAATTTTGACTTGTCACATTTATTGGAGTCGTGTGTCTAGATATACATGATTGTATATTTTGATTAAGGATATTACTAATGGCAGTCATTCTTGAAACACAATTGTCATAAAATCAATGGCTCCTTAATTCAACCCCAATCCTAACAACTCAGACGAATTAACCTAAAAGCATATTGTTCAATAATATTGTGATAATAGAAAGTCAAGAACTACATTAAACCATAACAACACAACCTTAAGTCGTGACCATCATAACCTCCAAACTTATGTTGCGCCCACGCTGGAGCCATAGCCGTCTCCTTTTAAAGAATATGTTGCAAGCATGCTATTATAGCAATCATCTCCTTCAAGGCCCATATCGAAACGACTGTCAAAGTGTCATCTTCTAACGCACTATGATACACCTTTGCAAGATGGCAAAAAATGCCCATCATCATCTTTGATTGATATAACAGAACAATCACATTCAGTTAAGTAGCCCTTATCATTACATATATCTACAATATTCACAATCATGGTCTAAATTTGTGCAATATGATGCCAGTCTTGAAGCCCACTTTAACGTTATTTGAAAAATTTGCAATGGGGCTTATGACTCAAAAAATATGAGGCGCACCTCAAAGTGGGTCTTGCCTCAATTCCTATGATGTGTGTGCAATTAGATTCAGAATTTTTATTAAAATAAAACATAAGTAAAAATACACTTATAAACTTTCCTTGACTACCCATGTAATATCCAATTGATGAGGTGATTAAATTGTTATTATCATCAAAATCATTATTTTAAAATCTAATAAATATCAATACTAATTAATTTTAATAACCGCGAAGCGGAGGTTATTGAGGGGTTATTACGCATGCAGCTTTGCATATGTATTCCGTATGGAAATATTTCCCCATGTTAGGAGAGTAGATGTTTTAAATTTAACTTATCTTGAGAAATGTAAAGGTAGACATAAAATGACTTAGGCATGTTGTATAAAAATGATCTTAATTTATTAGAATTAAAATAAAATATGACAATACAACACAATGGAGAAAAAGGATTCATGTAGTCGACCCCACTTAGTGGGATAAAAGTTTTTTGTTGTTGTTGTAAGAATGACTCCATCACTGGGGACTAAGCAAACGCATTTATAGATATCACTCAGAGTTGAACTGCTACTCTCAGTCGAACACAACATGCACAAGCAAAGAGTTGCAGTCACATATAATTATGAAGAAAAAAAAATCAACAAATGAAAAAAAATAAAATGAATAAAAAAATCAACAAATGAAAAAAAAATAAAATGAATAACTTAATATTGTACTTAACCTATTAGAAGCACATTATTCAATCAACAATGAAATAAGATGTTAAGAGAAGGATGGTAAAGTGTTGTAATTCTAACCTTAGAGAAAAGAAACTATATGTAAATGACTTATTCTAAAGGAAAATCGATGTTGTTGCTCACCAAATCGTATTCAACAAACTCAAATCAGATTGCGACAAACTATACATAGTCAAAGAATAAATAGGTCAAGGAGTATACTAACTGCAGACACACACAAGTAATGAAGTCCCCAGTACATAGAGCGGGGATGACCACAAACTTTTCTTTCAAGTTCATTATTTCTATTCATTGTAATGCTTTTTCATTTTGCCTAAATAAAAAATCACCCATATAAACAAACTCTTTTAAAAAATGAGTCCATTAAAACAAATTCAACCCATAAGGTTAAGGGCTAAAAAAACTTGGGGAACTCATCCTACCGAATAAACTCAAGGAACTCTCTTCACCAAATAAGCTCACGGAACACGCTCAAATTTGTGGATCACCACTCCCTTCCACTTCTCCTTGGCCCACTTGGCTGCCAACTCCTCGCTTCTTAATTTACCTACTAGTTGACTAGAACACAACCAATTAGACTTAAACTCAGTTGTTGGAGCCAACACCATTTAGACTTCTTCAAATGTAGCGATCTAGGATGTTGCAAAAGACATAACTCTAGAAAGTCACCCTCTCAATAATATATAGAGAACTCCTTAAAAGAGCGGCTAGCATTACTCGCTCCACTAATTGAAGCTACAATTTAAATCTCAGCATTCTCCCTCTGAATGGTCCTCTTCTTCTAAAAACACTTGGGATCAAGCACACGTCAGGATCCATCGATGGAAAAGAAAAATAATGTGTTTGAACCCATACATAGCCAAAACAAAGAAGACATAATAACCAAGTTAAAAATAACTTACACAATAAATATCTCTTAACGTTACTTAGGACTAAATGATCCACCTCACCACAGATGAGTTCTGGCAAGGGCGGATTCAAAATCATAGGCAACCCTGTCTTGACCGGTCAAGACCAAAAGCATTTCACAAATCAGAATCACACCTTCAAATTTTCCATTTCATTTTTTTGAGTGAAAATGTGATTCAACTAAAAGGAAACACGCCCATCATTAAAACGGATAATAACGAAAAGCTATCAAAAAAGTGCAAGAATCCACTAGAGTTTTTTCACTTATAGATAAAGCATGAAAGACACTATGCACGTGATGGAGTTCAGAAGAATGCGAGAAAGTACCAAGTCAGCAATTTATGACCTCGACCAGCTCCTAACATAGCAAAAAATGAAGACCAGGCATAAGATCATCCTCATAATAGCATATATTGCCCTCACAGGTGTCAAGTTAATTGTTCTATTTTGAAGTCCTCACCAAGAAAGAGTTGTCATTCACATGTTTTCTAAATATCACCTTAGTGACCAACACCTTAGGCAGCTTAAAAAAGTTTACAATGTTGAAATCTCGTCACACTTCTTTAATGCACCCAACAAAATTCAGAATAAAGGAATCAAGCACAATAAGAACCAAGGATAAATTTTTTTTAAAGAGAAGCTCTTGGATCAAGATAAAGCCTAACAAAAAAGTGATCATGATAGAAATTCAAAGTTATTTATAGAAGAGAAAATATTATCCTTGAGAATATATAATCAAGGTTATTACCAAAATTTTTCCATTTTCAAGTGGCAGCATCTAATACAGAGGGAATATTATTGTTAGTTTACACAATTCGGAAGTCGAGAAATAAGTGCATTATCAACTCCAAAAGCGACATCAAAAGATAAAAAAACAAATGACTACTTTTAACTTTAAAACACTAAAGGATGAATTATCGCTACATTTTCTTAAAGTCATCCCCTTGGTCGACTATTTTATAATTCATAGTCTGATCACGCAAGCCTCCATCACAACAAGCATTTNAAAAAATAAGGACATCATTAACTCCAAAAGCGACTTCAAAAGATAAAAAAACAAATGACGACTTTTAACTTTAAAACACTAAAGGATGAATTATCCCTACATTTTCTTATAAGTCATCCCCTTGGTCGACTATTTTATAATTCATAGTCTGATCACGCAAGCCTCCATCACAACAAGCATTTAAGAATAAAGGCAAGTACAAACTTAAAACTCAACATAACAAATGCACACGCAACAAAAATACTTGTAGCTAATAAATTATATTAAGATAAACTTTATGAGTATGTGAATGTAAAATTTAAATAATCACAACTTTTTCAAAATAAAAAGTTACGGTCTCATGTCCAATTCTACCCAACACTAAAATCCTCTCTACGAAAAATATTAAAAAACTTGAAAACAAGTTTGATATGGGCATCAACAAATAAATGTTGGCCCTTATTAAATGTTGTAGAACAAACTTGCCAATTCAACTACCATGACTATTACTTCACCCTCTTTGACGAATCAGCCAATTCAACCTACTCTAACAACAGGTTGAAGAGATAACCTAGCTTTAAGGTCTAACACAAACGGAGTGAGACAAAAAGAAAGCTTAGTGAGGACCACTTGAAGCCTCCCTAAGAGTGTCAAGAAGTTAATGTCCTAGCCTTCTATTGTTGCCAACAGTGGAATATTTTTATTTGTGCCACTAGAGAATGGAGCATCAAGGTGGTGCACTATTAAACTCTATGATGTACTCACTAAAGTAGTAATATTGTCAACTTCAGCTTGACCATGGTTATCACCTAAAATTTCACTCGATAATGATATTTTGTATGACATTTTAGTGAAAACTAGATTAAAAAAAATATTCAAAGTCAAAAAAAATGACTAACTTCAACAACTATTCTCTCACTAGTTGATATCTCCGCCTTAGATTAACTTCAATCTCCAAAATGGCTCAATCACTGAGGTCGACTTAAAACAAAAAAATACACAGACACACAACATTTGTAGAATAAGCACATAATGATTTTTTAGCTCACGAGCATGTGGACCCTCGACGACTTGCTCGAAGGAAAGTACTGCTTGGGGTGGCAAGTTGATAACAATTATTGTCGTGGTCACTTTAGGAACAATGAAGACCACACTGCTTTTCATACTCGCCTTGACTAGCTCAAGCCGTATCGTCTTCTCTCTTGAAGAACTCTTCATATTCTACATATTCTTGATACTAGCTATCAAAGCATCGTTGAAAACATCAAAACTTTCCCATCGAGACCTCCATTCTCGCAGTTGTAGAGTTCAATCAATGAAAGAACACTCTAACATTGACAAAATGACGAAACAATCAAATCCATAAGCGCAATCTAATATTAACTATTCTTAAATTATGCTACATATTATTTCTCGATCGCTTTAAATGTCAGATATTGCACTAATTCATTTTATTCAAAAAAATAATAATGCAATAAACACAATGTAAGAAAGAACATATTGCATCTAGAATGAGCTAAGTATAAGCTCTAATTAAACATAAAGTTCATATTTTCTANGTCTTCTCTCTTGAAGAACTCTTCATATTATACATATTCTTGATACTAGCTATCAAAGCATCGTTGAAAACATCAAAACTTTTCCATCGGGACCTCCATTCTCGTAGTTGTAGAGTTCAATCAATGAAAGAAGAACACTCTAACATTGACAAAATGACGAAACAATCAAATCCATAAGCGCAATCTAATATTAACTATTCTTAAATTATGCTACATATTATTCTCGAGCACTTTAAACGTCAGTTATTGCACTAATTCATTTTATTCAAAAAAAAAACAATGCAATAAACACAATATAAGAAAGAACATATTGCATCTAGAATGAGCTAAGTATAAGCTCTAATTAAACATAAAGTTCATATTTTTTATTATTATCTTATTCTTCTTTGCAAACTCCCTATAATAATACAAGAAAAAAAAATTAATATATATATATATATACATATATATATATATATATATACATACAGAGAGAGAGAGAGAGAGAGAGATCCTAAAGGTTGACTCTCCAAAGCAAAAAATAAGAAGAAAACCTCATCAAGTCGGGCTCAAGGCAAACATGTTAATTGGATCCCAAGATAACACGTCAAGTCAAGCTCAAGGCAGACTCACTAGCCAAGTCTCAAAAGGACTCTCCAAGCAAAGTTCTAGACATTTACTCACTAAAAGCAAGGTGAACTTCAACCAACTATAGGGATACATTCACTAGGCTTATGAAGAACTTGCCTAAATACAAAAACAAACTCACCAAATTGACATGGCTTGGATAGTCTCCCAAGAGAGCCGCTTGATCATTATAATTAAAAGAACCAACAATTTTCTCCAAGCCGAATAGCCGACTACCGGTAAGTCCAAATCCTTAATTAGGCTCCCTTGTACTTTTATTTGTACTTTTTATACATATAGCACATGTTGTAGTCATTTTTATAGTAATCAAATTTTGATCTCTCCTATAAATATAAGGTCGTAGGAAGAGCTAGATTCTTGCAATTATAGGTAAACAGTCTAGGTTTTTCTAGCCTCTAATTTATCATATTATTATTCATTGAAATGATAATGAATCTTTTTCCTCTCGATTTTCTTCCTTATCTTCTCATAACCACCTATCTTCTCTAGATTAGTTAACTTTTGGCATAACCCACATATAGACAAAATGAGATCCAATGCTCATGATGGTACCAAACTTTTATCATTAATATTTTATTAATATATTTTTATATAGTTAATGCCAAACTCAAACATAGATTTCACCTCATCTAAACGATTGTTTTAGTTCATTAATTTCATTTTCCGCACAGCAAGTGTGAATTTGAATCCCCATTAGATTTTCTTTTATTTANATTTTATATAGTTAATGCCAAACTTAAAGATAGATTTCACCTCATCTAAACGATTATTTTAGTTCATTAATTTCATTTTCCGCACAGCAAGTGTGAATTTGAATCCCCATTAGATTTTCTTTTATTTATGAGATGTGAAATTGAGTTAGTTAATAATAACCATTTAACCATTATAATGAATGGATAGGATTAAAGTTCAATAACCTTGACTTCATAAAGCCAAACCCTTTGCCCTCCTCATGTATCGAAATAACTTGTAGAATCAAGTAAAAATTCAAGAGGGTTCTTAGCCACATATATGAAACATTTCACCTCCCTCCCTCCCTCAAACCCTTCCCTCATCTCACGAAAAGCCTAACCAAGTTTATTTCTCCTCTTCAGAGAGTGACTTGGATTATATGAGAGTGAATGTTCACTCTTTGGTCACCTTCCCTTCTCCCACAAAGAATCCACAATTAGTTTCAAGTTTCTAATGCTTTGGAGTTAGAAGAGGGTTTATGACTGCCAGTTTAGTTTGAGTTCCTGGCTTCTTAGTTCAAATTTATGTTTCTATGATTGGTGCTAAGTGAGAATTTCTTTTTTTTTTGGTGCAGCTGCCTTACTTAATTTTAAGTGTTCTTAATTTGTATTCGAGCAAGATCATCGNCCTCCTTCCCTCAAACCCTTCCCTCATCTCACGAAAAGCCTAACCAAGCTCATTTCTCCTCTTCGGAGCAAGTCTTGGATTATATGAGAGTGAATGTTCACTCTTCGGTCACCTTCCCTTCTCCCACAAAGAATCCACAATTTGTTTCAAGTTTCTAATGCTTTGGAGTAGAAGAGGGTTTATGACTGACTGTTTAGTTTGAGTTCCTGGCTTCTTAGCTCAAATTTATGTTTCTATGATTGGTGCTTAGTGAGAACTTCTTTTTTTTTTTGGTGCAGCTTCCTTACTTAATTTTAAGTGTTCTTAATTTGTATTCGAGCAAGATCATCGTGAAACAAAATCAAAACCAGCAAGATCAAAATTGAACTCAATTGATCCACAAGCTGGATTACAAGGCATCCGTAATTGGAATGAATTGATCTCAATCAAATGATAGATCCTCCCAAAATCACATTGTTTGCACCCCTAAAGCGATCATCTGTGTCAGATGTGTGAATTTTCCAAGCAATTGAATTCAGTCTTTCAATAGGATGACCACGCAGCAAAAAGGATAATTTGTAGAAATAATAACTAACATTAACATTAAATAAACATCAAATAAGCCTAACTTCCTATGCGGATTGGCAAACAAAAATATGGCATTCAGAAAATATCCACAGACCTGGAAAACAACCAAAAAAAGATAAAAGTACATTGATCCAATTTCATCTAAGGAAATAACAACAAAATAAATAGGACTGCAGGAATTCATCTTGAATCAAGGAATGTCACGACTGAAGACATCGCAAGATAGCGAGCGCAGAATAAAACGATACTGAGAACCTAGGTCTTAGAAAAGGAGTACAAATTTTGGAAAAGGTGTAGAAAATCATAGAAAATAACAAAAATCTAGGACAAGAATAAAGAAGCAAGAAAAAACAATAAAGAAAGGGAAGTTTCCAGACAAGGCACCAGTCTTCGCGAAGCCAACCAGCCTCCTCTTCTTTGCTTCAACCGCAATTTCTCCAGACTTATGCTTGAGCGCCATGTCCCTGGACAAGGACATGTTTCAAACGGGTAGAACCGATTTCAAAGATTCCAGCTATTCACTAACTCATGGTTTCTAGGGTTTTTGAAGTACCAAAATAGCGTAATCGAGAGGCGGGAGATTCGGCTTTAAGAACCACGAAGAAAATAGGAAAAGCCTGTGTCGAGTATCAAGAAGCGCCATCTATAAAGTATTATGATGAGATTTAAAAAAAAAATTAAAAAATTTATTTTTTCACATGTTCGGCTGAAGAGACTCTATTGGTATTCTGGTAATATTATAGTAGTATTTTTATGATATTTTGATGATATTTTTGTGATATTATTGTGATATTCTAGTGATATTTTTATAGTCTTGTAGTATTTTTGTCATATTTTTATCATATTTTGATGATATTTTAATAATATTCTAGTGATATCCTGGTATAACAACAGAATATCATCAAAATAGTACTAGAAATATCCTTCATTGGTATTATGGTGATATTATGGTGATATTTGGGTGATATTCTAGTGGTAATTTGGTAATATTTTAGATGTATTATGGTGATATTTTTGTGGTATTAATGTGGTATTCTGGTGATATTTTATAGTATTATAGTAGTACTATTGTAGTATTCTAGTGGTATTTGTATAGTTTTGGAAGTATTCTGGTGGAATTTTGGTATGTGAGTAGAATATCACCAGAATAACAATATAATATCACAAGAATACCACAAGAATATCACCAAACTATCATCATAATACCATCATAATACAACAAGAATACCACCATAATATCATTATAATATCATCAGAATATCATTAGAATATCATCATAAAACCACCAGAATACCATAAGAGTACCATAATAATACTATCAAAATATCACTATAATTGCACCAGAATATCATTAGAATACAATCATAATAACACTATAATATCACTATAACACCACCACCATATCGCTAGATTGTCAAAAGAAGTCCACCATAATACCACCATAATACTACCGTAATATCACAAGAATATCAAAAGAATATCATTATAATACGCCGAGAATGCTACCCTAATATCAATACAATACCACCGAGTGTTCTTCAGGGCATGTCAAGTGAAAAGTAGATTTTTTCATATTTTTTTTAATTTTCAAAAATCTGGTCCCACTACTTTACAATATGTGTTGTATTATTGGAGTCTGCACGGTATGTACTCCAAAGGCAACATTTTCCAATTTGGCGGGATAGGTCTCTTCCAAATAAATTTGGATTAAGAATTGTTATTAGTAAGGAACTGAAGAGAGAGAGTGAGTGCCAGCACCATGAAAGATGAGATAAGGCTCGGTCGTATAAACTGATAAAGAAGACTTGATTTCTCAGGATATCGGTTCATAGTAACTTAAATAGTCTTTGTATCATTTTATTGCATTTCTTATTTCATGTTCTATAGTATATAAATATTGTGAAGCACTTTACTCTGTGGGGTGGGGAAATAATACTTTCTTCCTCTTCTTTATTTCAATTTCTTCTCACTACTGCTCTCATACTTTCCTCACATCTTCTTCTCTATTCTTTGGCTTATATGGTATCAGAGCTCCTTTTTTTGGCTACACTGCCATGGATGGTTCTGGATCATTGCAAATACATGAACGGTCGGTAAGTCTTTGCATATATGAAACTCCCATTCCACCCTCTTTGAAATTTCTGATATCTTGAAATTTGTAGTCACAAAACACCTTATCAGCTAACAATTATCAACTATGGAGATCTCAAATCATCAACTTTACCAAAGCCAATGGATTCTTGGGGTTTCTTGATGATCAATTCAGTCACCTACTTCAACGCTTATTAGTGATTCTACACTTGATACACCTAAAATATATAATATTTTTAGACACATTTTTATGCTTATTCTTAAGATATTATGCTTTAATGGAAGGTATTTTTGTTTTTTTCTTGCAGATACAAGTAAAAATGGAAAAAATGCTTAAAAAGTGAAAAAGGATCAAATTTGGAGCAAAAATGTGAAAATTTGTGCAAAAGAGTTTTGGCACCTAAGCGTCAGATCCGGCGCTTACGCGCCGGTTAAACAGAGAAGGTTGCGCCTAAGCTCCGAGACGCCGCGCTTACGCGCAGTGGCAGTTACTAGACGAGTAAAATCGGTTTTCACTAATTTCGAAGAGGTTTTTGAGGCACCCATTGGCTTAATAGGTGGTTGTAACCACCATGGATGAAAATTATCATTAAAGGATGCATCTCTTGGGTAAATACATCGAATCAAGACACATTTTGAAGAGATCCCAAGGCACCTCTTGGAAAACTATAAACATTTTGAAGAGATCCCAAGGCACCTCTTGGAAAACTATAAAAGAAAGAAGAGAGGACTTAGAGGTAAAGAAAGAAGAGAGGACTTAGAAAAGAGTCCTGAAAATATTGGTGTTTTGAAAGTTCTTTTCTGGAGAGTTAGTTCGAAAAGATTTTCAAGAAACACTTTTAATTTACTTTATCCTTTTTGTTATTTTTTTAGTGATTGTAAAAGAGAAGAGATTCAAAGGAACTTCAAGAGTTTGGTGGAGGACTTGAGATAAGTTTTTATCTTTTTGTTTTATATTAATTTTAGTTTTAATTAAGACTTGTTTTTGGTTTGACAATGATTTCTTCTTTTAAACTAAAGTGTGNTTATATTAATTTTAGTTTTAATTAAGACTTGTTTTTGGTTTGACAATGATTTCTTCTTTTAAACTAAAGTGTGGTTTTATTTTCTCCATGGATTCTGATAGCTTTATTTATCATTCTTTTTAAAATGATAATTAATTAAGTTTTGGATAGATTTTGTAGAGAGTATTGATCTTTAATGTTGAAAGAAGTTGTGATGATTTAAATTCATGCACTTCATTTACTTCTTGATTTGGCCAATCCATATGTTAAAATTTATTGTGAGAATATGTAAGAACGAGGCTGGTATTATCTCAGTCAACAATTGGAAAGAATCACATGAGGTTGTATGAATGAGAATGTA
>JXCR01068384.1:17052-36971 GCA_002079205.1 Phalaenopsis hybrid cultivar
AAACTTTAAATATTGTATCTTATTTTGTATGTTTTATTTTATTTTATTTTATTTTATTTTATGTTAGTGTATGCGTAGTTCAGATTCTGAAGGACTAATGCCCTACGATTCTGAATTAGAAAGAACTATTAGAAAAATCAGAAAAACCAAAAAAAATTAAAAATCTTGAAAAATAAAAAAAAATTACAGAAATGGCAAACCAAAATAATCAAAATGCTGAAATTCATCAAGAGTTTAGACCTTTAAGAGATTATGTCAACCCTACGGAGATGAACTTAATTATAGTATTCAAATACCTACTGTAGTGGCTAATTCATTTAAGCTTAAACCTGTTATTATTCAAATGGTATCAAATAATCACTTTGGGGGATCACCAACTGAAGATCCAAATTTACATCTTACCAATTTTCTAGAATTTTNTTTTTTTTTTTATTTTTCCTTGATTTATTGGAATTATTTTAGTGAAAACTCATTTTTAGCCTTATAAAAAAAATATTTTTAAGCTTTGAAAATAAATATCTTTATTTAGAAAATCAGGAAAAATATTCAAAAAAATTTTAATGCTTTGAAATCATATTTTTCTGATTTTTCTTTGATTTATTGAAATTATTTTAGTGTAAACTCATTTTTTAGCCTTTAAAAATTATTTTTAAGCTTTAAAATTCAGGAAAATCAGGAAAAATATTCTAAATGTTCTTAAGTGATTAGGAAGCAACTTAGAACATTTCCATGAGTTTTATTATTTTTCTAATTTTTATGGATTTTTTTATTATTTAAATATTTAAAATAGGCTAAAAATCAAGTTTTTATTCTAAATATTATTTGATTTTTATAAAATATCCCTGATCACAGAGAACTCAAAAAACTATGTTTCATAATTTTTTGAGTTATGTTTTAATTTTTAAAAATCATTTAAATGCCAAGAGTGGTATTTATCTTTAAAAATCAATTTAAGTTGTTGTAAGAACTCAAAATCATTCAAGTGTTAAAAGTGGTATTTATCTTTAAAAATCAACTTAAGGTGTCAAATGAACTCAAAATATTTTAAAGTGTCAAAAGTGGTATTTATTTTTAAAAATCAACTTAAGTTATCAAATGAACTCAAAATATTTTGAAATTGAGTGGAATTTATCTTTAAAAATCAATTTAAGTTATTAAATGAACTCAAAATATTTTGAAACTTTTATGGATGAGTTCTCTAGATCATAAACCACAGTGGAGATTAAAAATCAAGTCATTTAAATGTTTATATTTTCCAAAATTAATTATTTTCAAGTTCTCTAGATCATAAATCACAGTGGAGATAAAAAATCAAGTCATTTAAATGTTTAAATTTCTCCTTTGGATCACAAATCACTGTAGAGATAAAAAATCAAATCATTTAAATGTTTATATTTTACAAAGTTAATTATCTTAGTGATTTAGTATTTGTAAAATTTAAGTGCATTTTAAATGACTTGATATTTTCTAAAGTTAATTATCTTAGTGATTTAGTATTTGTAAAATTTAAGGACATTTTAAATGACTTGACCCATTGAAATTATTTCCAAAGGTTTCTCTACTCATGGTGGACCTTCCAAAATTTTCTTAGGATTTTATAATCAATATGCTAATTTCCATGATTATTTTAAAGAAATAATGTGAAATAACTTGAAAAATATGGGTCTCTGTATGGGAACCTCCTCTGAATTTGGAAAAAATCAAAGAATACTTCCCCTGGCAGAGGCTACAAAATGTCAAAATTCCAAGCCAAGGTGATGTGCTAATATTCATAGAGAATCAAATGATGCCAAATAGTGTTTAATTAATTAAAAATAAAATATGCATCAAATAGACTTGAAATTTGTTTCACATTGTTCTCCTCTGTTCACTGAGCAAGAGGGTATTTTTAGTTATTTTTTGTGATTTTTCTACACAAAGTTATGAATTTTCTAAGTTAAGGGTATTTAAATAAATAATAAAAAGCCTTGTTTATATATTTAAACAGCGCGTGCTGACTAGATCCTAGGCAGCTCCAAAGGCATGTGTGGCGCGCTCTGGTTGGATGTCGCCGTTCACGTAACTTGCTGGCTCGGCCTGTTGTTTATGTCCCGAAGCGCTGTCCGGCTCGATCTCCCCCGTCCATTTGATACACGCTTGATCGAACGGCTCCCTGCATCATCCTCGATAGAATGATCCCGTGCCCGTCCACCACTAAAACCCTAAGATCTCACCCTAGACTCAACCAAATCACTTTGGGTTTGATCCTATGGACTCGTCTAAGTGAGACGAACACAATCTATACTGCTAAGGTACCATGAAATCAAGCTTAAGTAAATGAAGAATCAAAATAAGCTCAGGAGGAGGAGTTTTATACCTTTGCTCTGAGAAGGGAGCGGTTAAGATGACATGAAATCAAGCTTAAGTAAATGGAGAATCAAAATAAGCTCGGGAGGAGGAAATTAATATACCATGAAATCAAGCCTAAGTAAATGGAGAATCAAAATAAGCTCGGGAGGAGGAATTAATGTACCATGAAATCAAGCTTAAGTAAATGGAGAATCAAAAGAAGCTCGGGAGGAGGAGGAGTTTTGTACCATGGGTTTTGATCCTATGGACTCGTCTAAGTGAGACGAACATATCTATACGGTTAAGAGGCCATAAAAGTAAGCCATTACAAATGGAGAGCTTGTAAAGGCTCGGGAGAGTGAGTGAGGTTATACCTTTGCTGTAAATGGAGAATCAAAATAAGCTCGGGAGAAGGAGAAGTTTTATACCTTTTCTCTAAGAAGGGAGGCTTCGATCGTCTAAGTGAGGCGAACACATCCATACGGCTAAGGTACCATGAAATCAAGCTTAAGTAAATGGAACAAAATAAGCTTGGGAGGAGGAGGAGTTTTATACCTTTACTCTGAGAAGGGAGGCTTCAATCTGAGGTGCTCGGCACGTTCTTTGGAGTCCAAGGAGGCTAGAGATTGAGTCCCTTGTCTTGGTGTAAGGCCTAGGCATGAATTCGACCAAGCTCGATTTCAGGTGTTGGCCTAGAGCTATGATAAAGACTCTGTGGAAGGGGGATTTGATGGGGCTTTAGCCTTTTTTACTATTGTGAAGGTGTGGGTGAAGTTAATTTGTGTTTGATGGACTGTGGAGGGGTATTGGGTTCTGTCCTGGTTTCCGTCAAGGTTTCCAGCTCAAAATTGAGCTCCGGCAATGGGAATGGGTGAGGGAAAATGGTTGGAATGCACTGAGGGGATCTTAGGNCTTTAACAAACTAAATAATATGTTTATTAGAATATAAGCCTTAATAAGCCTTACCTCTCCCACATGCTCGGGCCTCAGCATAAATTTCCTCTTCCTACGCCCGCTCTCCCTTTCCTTCTCCTTCGGCTCGATCGCTTAGGATTGAGTCGTGCCTTCCCAAGAGAGAACTTCTCTTGCACTCGCTTCCTCTTTCAGCTAGGGCATGCGGTTCCTTCTCTTACCAACTCCTCTTTCACACAAGATGTGCTCATTGCTCGAAGGTGTTGTGTCTTCCAATGTGGAAAACAACATCGTAGTGGATGTTTATTTTGGTTGAAAGTGTGTTACTTGTGCAGATAACCTGGACATTAGAGGAGAAACTGCTCTAAGTCTGATCAAGATCCACATCAAATATTAACCCGAGAAGAAATCCAATTTAGAGGAATTTTTAGGAAGGATTTACTTTTACAAGTGGTCGGCAGAGCATAATTGAAGCTGACACCGTAACTCGTTGTGAGCTACCAAGGCAAGATATTCTCAGAAGGGTTTATTCCTTAACTTATCACAGGCCGAAAGAGCATGTTGCAACTGATGTTGATGCATAGAGTTCGATTGATGAATCATTGTTTGGGTGTTATGTTGGATCTATTAGATGTATAGTTTATAATATATGACTTAGTTACCACTTAATAAGAAATAGACTTTTGTAATCACTTTATGTGTTATTCTCATAAAATATATAATTGATATGAAGTTCAAGAATTTCGAAAATGAAATTTTATAAGGGGAGATTGTAATAGTCAATTTTGTGAAATTAGGTAAAAATTTTTTACAAAAAACTATACCCAATTTTTTAACCCTCTGATTTCAACTGAAAAAGTTTTACAATATTATACACATCAAAATTATCAATTCAATATGTAATTATGAATACATTGAAAGATTTAATAATTAGAAGTTATAAGTTTAATTAAACTTATTTAACCCTTAATTAACACTCCATAATCCTGCTTTATTGTTTCCCAACTTGTCTAGCGATTTTAATCGTCTGTATGCGTCGAACAGTGAAATCCTCGTTCCAGAGCCTTCAATCCCTCTTTTCCACTTTCAATTTCGCTCGTACGCCCCTCCCTCCCTCCCTCCCTGTTCGATTACGCTCGGCAGAAAGTTCCCGCGAGAACTGAGATCGCAGCACTAGATCACAACTTGGATCAGCAATAAGAGAGCGGCCCGTAGATTGCCACAACTTGCGGTTCTAACTTAGGGGAAAGTGAGAAACTCATTTTTGTGATATTCTAGACATTCATTCTCTTCCTAACACTTTTATTTTGAGATTTATCACGAATTCTACATTTTTTTCATTTTCAGTTATCGCAGGGGAGACGAGGTTTGTCGGAAGCGAAGTAATTGGTTTGTAGATTTTTGTAAGGGCTTTTAGCATGAGATCAAGAAGGTTAAGAGTAGGGTTGTAAATGAGCTGAGCTTGAGCGAGCTCAGGCTTGACTCAATCGAAATTTCTCGTTTTCAAAATCGGCTTATGAATAGTTTGATCATGTTCGGCTCGATTTAAATATTCTTGTTTGTGTTCAGCTCGATTTCGACTCGAAACTAGCTAGCTAAAATTAATTGAAAAAAAATAGATTTTAGGGTGTTGGATTTGAAACTGCACCAACTCTATACAATAGAATGCTTAGAATCATNTGCAGTACTGACATTATCAACCACTACGACTTTATCATATATTTTAGTAAGTCTCCGCTTACGTTCCTCACTGTGAGTATCACATTCTTTTGGATTGCATGCCAGCTCAGTAGTTTCCCCAACAAATATGTGTGCAGATTGTTGGNGCTTTGTTCGGCACAACTTTCAATTGCCTTGCTTTGCTCCCTTGAAAAGCTGAAACAGTTTAGGGTGTTTAACTTGAGAGAGAAAAAATCCATGGGCAGGAAAGATGAAAGTTCTCAAAAAAGCAGCTTAGACAGCATCCTAGACAAGTTTTTTTTATGGAATTTAGATGTGTCTAATTAATAGATTGATTAAGTGTTTAAATACTAATAAGATTAAGAGATTCTATTATATCGTAAGAACTTTATGAAAACTACAATTTTAGTCATGCATATTAAGATCACAACTTTCTTTGCCAAAGAACCACAACACTTTAAATAACAGGTTTAAAATGATCTGCCAGACATTCAGATGATCAAAAAATTTGTGTAATCAATGATCTTTCGTGAAATTTTGTTATTTCAAATCAATTTCAGCAAATCGGCTGCAACAACATTCAAGGGCGGCATGATCATTCAGTAATATGAAGAGCAGCAAGATCATTCAGTAATATGCTTTAGATACTACATTGTCCACGTCAATGATACTTTCTTTCCAGCCATGAATCAAGCTCAAGAAAGAATGGTTGTACACAACAGTTCCTTGTTTCAAAAAATATTGCAACCCCACGATGTACATAATACATTTCAAACAAAGAGAAAGTGTTGAGCATAACAAACTTGCCTGGCCAACGTTCTTATTAATTATTCATTTTACAAATTATGCACTAAGAATAATTTATCAATTCTGCAAATAGATTCAACTATGTTAAAAGAGCGACAGAAAGAAATTAAGCAATANTCAGCACAGTGACCCCACCTACTAAGTATTTAGAGGTTGAGAGCAACATGTGGAACTTCAAGCTGAGTGGTAAGAGAGTTTGGAATTTCTAATGGTGAGGGTTGAACCAATATGTGGAACTTCAAGTTGAGTAGAGAAGAGTTTGGAATTTCTAATGGTGAGGGTTCCCCAACATGTGGAACTTCAAGTTGAGTAGAGAAGAGTTTGGAATTTCTAATGGTGAGGGTTCCTACCTAGTTTTCGAGAAATAGTCGACAGGAAAAGTCCTATGGCTAGACCCTAGGCTACTAAAGAGGAAAAACTAAACCTCAACCAACCAGATCTAGTTTTCTAAGAATAGGCAATAAGAAAATCTTATGGCTAGACCTTAGGCTACTAAAAGGGAAAAACTAAACCTCAACCAAAAGTGAGGTCCTATGGCTAGACCTTAGGCTACTAAAGAGGAAAAACTAAACCTCAACCAAAAATGAGGTCACTATGGCTAGACCTTAGGCTACTAAAGAGGAAAAACTGAACCTCAACCAAAAGTGAGGTCAAGTCATATGGCTAGACCTTAGGCTACTAAAGAGGAAAAACTGAACCTCAACCAAAAGTGAGGTCAACGTAACTCCAAATAGAGTAGCTAGTATTCATGATTCTGATGCAATATCTATGTTGGCTTCTCAAATTTTTGCAATATCAAAGAAGATAGATCAGTATGGAGTGAATTATTCTCAGGCACCTATTGTGCTTAAGGAAAATTCATTAGGATAAATGATAGATTTTCAGTCTTTGTATGATACTTTAAATGCAATAAACAACCGATCTAATGATCCTTATTCGAACTATTATAATCTTGGTTGGAAAAATCACCCTAATTTTAGTTTTAGTGGCAATAACACTACTGTTGTAAATCTGCAATGGGGGAACAATGTTGTGAACTCATTGGAAAACTTCAACAGTCTAATTATAAACCTTATTACCATCAAGGTTTTAATAGAAATTCAAAGAATAAGGAGAAGAAATTGTGAATGGAAGAATTAATATTGCAAATGGGAGCACAATTACAAAGTCCAGGAGCTGCAATTAGAAACATAGAAAATCAGTTGGAATGTATGTTACTGCACTTAGCAATAGACTTCCAGAAACTTTGCCTAGTAATGTTGAAGTTAATTCTAAAGATACAAACAAAGAGCAAATTAAGGTCATTCAACTGAGAAGTGGAAAATATTTTCAAAAAGAAATTTAAGGTGAAGTTGAGAAAGAAGGGGTGGAAAATGAAATGTCTAGTGAAGATTTTCATTTTGAGTTAGAATATCATAAAGACCACCACCTCCATTTCCTCAAAGATTGAAGCAGTAGAACAAAGATAACCAATTTCTAAATTTTTTTGGAAATATTGAAGAAATTAACAATAAATATTCCATTTATTGAAGCCCCAGAAGAAATGCCAAGCTATGTGAAGTTTATGAAGGGTATAATTAATAAAAAAAGGAAGTTTACAGATGAAGAGACTATTGCACTTATAAAGGAGTGCAGCGCTATAATTCAAAAAAAGTTTCCTGAAAACTTAAAGATCCTTGTAGTTTTACTACTCCTTGCGCTATTGGCCAAAGATTTTTTGGAAAAGCTTTATGTGATTTGGGAGCTAGTATCATTCTTATGTCTCTATTAAATTTTAAGAAGGTTAGGTTTAGAAGAAATTTCACCTACTACTGTAACTCCTTACTTAGTTGGTCATTTGATTACCTATCCCAAACGAGTCATAGAAGTGGTTTTGGTAAAGGTTGATAAATTTATCTTTCTTGTGGATTTTGTTGTGTTAAATATGGAGGAAGATAAAGAAATTTCTATCATTTTAGGAAGACCATTTTATGTCACCAGAAGAGCTTTGATAGATGTGCATAAGGAATAATTAATGATGAGAGTTAGTGATCAAGAAATTACATTTAATATTGAAAAGTCATTGAGATAACCAATATAAGGAAGAGATGATGAGTTATTTAGAATGGATATTAATGACTACTAAAGTAATGAATACTTCACAAATACATTTGAAAAGAAAACTACAGAAGAATATTTAGAGTACGAGGATGAGGATAAAATTCAAGATAAATCTATGGAAGTGAGTAATGAAGAATTGGATTATGGTTAGGAACAATTTAAACTATTATATCCTATGAATAATAACAAAAATTTGATTTCATCGATTGTAAAACCTTCTGAACTAGAAATGAAAACACTTCCTACACATTTAAAATATGCCTTTTTAGGAGTTTTATCCATATTACATGTTCCTGTATCCTCAAAATTAACTAAAGCACAAGAACAAAAGTTGTTGTAAACTTTAAGATATAAGAAAGCTTTTAGACGGACGTTAGCTGATATGAAAGGAATTAGTCCTTTAATTTGTATGCACAGAATTTTATTGGAAGAACATTATGAACTAAAAGCTGATCCTCAAAAGAGATTAAACCCTATGATGAAAGAATTGTAAAGAAAGAAATTTTAAAATAGGTAGATGCTGGAATAATATATCCTATTTCAGACAGTACTTGGGTGAGCCCAATTCATTACGTTCCTAAGAAAGGGGTGTTACTATTATGATAGATGAGAATAATGAATTAATACTAACAAGACAAGTCAATAAATGGTGAATCTACATTGATTATAGAAAATTAAATTCAGTCACCAGGAAAGATCACTTTCCCTTACTTTTTTTGGATCAAATGTTGGATACGCTAGCTGGGCACAAATATTTTTGCTTTTTAAATGGACATACCATCTATCATCAAATTCTAATTGCTCCAGAGGATCAAGAGAAGACAACATTTACTAGTCCTTATGTTACTTTTGATTTTTGATGAATGCCCTTTTGTTTATATAATGCACTTGTAACATTTTAAAGATGTATGATGTCAGTTTTCAGTGATTTAATTGAAAAGGGATAAAAGACATTATGGGTGATTTTTTAGTGTTTGGAACTTTATTTGAAATATGTCTAAATCATTTAGAGAAAGTTCTAGAATGATGTTAAAAGAATAATTTAGTGTTAAACTGGGAAAAATGTCAATTCATGGTTGCAGGCAAAATTGTACTTTGAAATAAAATTTCAGAAAATGGCATGGATGTAGATCTGGAAAAAATTCAAGGTATAGCTAACCTACCTCCTTCTACTACTGTAAGAGGAGTTAGAAGTTTTTTAGGACATACTAGTTCTTACAGCGGTATATAAAAGATTTTCCAAAAATTACAAAATCTTTATTCCAACTTTTGGAAAAACATACAAAATTTGATTTTAATCAAGAGGGCCTTAATGCCTTTGAAACATTGAAGGAAAAATTGATCACTGCTCTTATAATTATTTCACCTATTTGGGAGAAACCAGTCAAACTAATGTATGATGCAACTGATTATGCAATTGGAACTGTTTTAGGGGAGAGATATATCAAAAATTTTAAAGTTATATATTATGCTAGTAAAACTCTAAATGATCCTCAAATTAATTATACCACTACTGAAAGAGAGTTATTAGCAATTGCTTATGTTTTTAATAATTTTAGGTCATATCTAATTGGAGCTAAATTTTTTTTGCATACAGACCACTTTGTTATAGAATATTTGATGCAAAAGAAGGATGTGAAACCAAGATTAATTAGATGGGTACTTATGATGAAAGAATTTGATTTTGAGGTGGTAGATAGGAAATGATCTGATAATCAAATAGCTGATCATTTATCTAGGCTGGAACAGGAAGGAACGTTTGATCTTGAAAGAGAAATTAATAAAACTTTTCCAGATGAACAACTTTATATTATTAAAGAATGGGAAACACTGTGGTATGTTGATATTGTAACCTACATTGTTAGTGGTATTTTACCATATTTATTAATGAAGCAACAAGAGAAGAAATTTATTCATGATGCAAAATTTTACTTTTGAGATGATCCATATATGTACAAACAATTCAAAGATTTAGTTATGCGGAGGTGTGTGTTATATAAAGAAATTATCCAAAAATATCATGATTCTAAATTTAGGGGTCATTTTGAAATGTATAGAACTGTTCACAAAATTTTACAATCTAGATATTATTGGTCTACTCTATTTAAAGATGTTAATATATATATATATNGAAATAGCCATCAGCTAGCAATCATTATGACAAGAAAAAACAATTAGATATCACAGAACAAAATGAAAAGAAAATTTATATTTAGTTGGTGTCAGGCTAAGAAGCATATGATACATATCAAAAAGTAAATTGGCAGGCAGATTGAACATTACAACAATGTTAAGAGCAAGTCTTAAAAAAAAATAAAATAAATAAATAAATAAATAAAACTGAACCATGCAACTCTGTTGACACAAACTTTCAACAATTATGATATTCAAAACTTTAATAAAACATAATTATTTAGACCAATTAATTTCTGTCAAAACAATGATATCGTTCATAATCCACCCCTTAACAACATTTTATTCTACATACAAAAAAGATCATGTGTATGCAAAAATGTTGTGGGTTGTTAGGTTTAATATTATTTGGTTAATTGTGCTAAATGGTATGTTATTCATATAGCTGTACATCTACCAAATGCAGTTTGCTTGGTTCTCTCTTGTTTAAAAAATGTAATGTAGAATGATACATGTGTATTCATATTTCATTCCATTGCCATTTATATTATCAATTAGATGGTTTGAAATCAAAATGTTGGTATATTTGACCAAAATAAAAAGTAAAACTTATAGAAAATTGCTGAAATTATTGTTTGAAACATCACCAAACCAAACAACTAACATTGGCTAATAGCATGACCGATTAAAAGATGAGTGGTGCAATGGAAGCAAAGATTATCACAGCTGTAAGTTATTGATTGTTGAGAAAATAGGAATTTGGAATAGAAAAGGTAGATAAAGAGAAGGATATCTAAGTGAATATAATATCAAACACACACAGACCTCATATACAAGGCCATAAACCCTGGACTTTTTAGTTGAAGCCTGAACTCTCAACCAACACGCTAAGCAATATGGAATAGAACAAGTGGATAAAGAGAATGAGAGAATGGAGAAGACGCTAAATGAAAGCCTCAAATGATGAAAGCAAGACTTAAACAGATAAAGAGAAACAGAAAAAAAGAACCTTGCAAAAATAAACAAGAGAGTGTGTTTCCCATAGGGGATGCCATAAAAAGGTTCTTTCTTAATTCCAGAAAACAAACTAAATAAATACCTAAGGTATAGAGGCTGTTTAGCGCCGTGTTTTTTGAGCGGCGCGGCCCCAAATAAGCTTTTTTTTTTGTCCATTTGAAAAATGCAGTGCTGGAGCATTTTTAAAAAATTCAAACGAAATGCGAGCCGCGGGCTTGACTCTGCAGCCCACATTTCATATTAATTTCTCACCCGCCTTTTACTAACCCGCTCCCTCCCTCCCCTCTCTCGAGACCAAGCTTCTCCCTCCCCACTCTCGCGACCGAGCTTCTCTCTCGTCACCCTAGAGGTAAGAACCCTCCTCGCCTCCTCGTGCCCGATCCATGGGTTGTGTTTTGTCTCTATTTGGCTTATTTGCTCTACCTATACCCTCTATTATTTGTCTATGCTTGGCTCCTTTGCTCTCCCTCGGTCCACGGTATTCTCTACCACCATTCTCTGGCATTATGACCTATTCGGTCATTGATTTTCGTCTGGTTGTTCACTGTTGTTGGATTTTGCAATTTATGCGATTTAGGTTTTTGCAGTTCATGCAATTTAGGTTTTTGCAATTCATGTGATTTTGCATTAGTGTTGGATTTCATTTATTGTTGATGGGGTGATGGTTTTTACTGTGAATTAGGTAGTGTTGTGATGATTGTGGTTGTACTGAGGGGAGGAGTACTTGTGTTGTGATAGTGATGTAGTTGTGCAATGGTGAGGAATACTCGTACTATGGTTGTGTGGTTTTGTTGTGGGTTGTGGTAGTTGTGTTGTGGGTTGTGATTGTTGTGCTGGGTGTTTGTGGTATTGTGTCTAGTGGTGAGGAATACTCGTACTGTGGGTTGAGTGGTTGTGTTGTGGGTTGTAGTAGTTGTGTTGGGTGTTTGTGATATGGTGGTTGTGGGTTGGGTAGTTGTGGTGTTGTCTTGTGGTGTGGTGGTTTTTGGTTGTGTGTGAACGTGTAGTTTGGTGATTGTGTTGTGGTGGTTGTGGGTTGTGGTCGTTGTGTTGTGGGTTGTGGTGGATGTGTTGTGTTTTGTGGTGTGATGGTTGTTGCGTGGTTGTGATGCTATGTCTTGTGGTGTGGTAAGTTTGAGATGTGTGCGGTGGTGTGGTTAGGTGATTGTGGTGTGGTGGTTGTGGGTTGGGTGGATGTATTGTGGGTTGTGATGACTATGTTGTTGGTTGTGGTGGTTGTGTTTTGGGCTTTGGTGGCTGTGTGTGGGTTGTTGTGGTTATGCTGAGAGTGGGTGGCTTTGGTATTGTGTCTTATGGTGTGTTAGTTGTGGAATGTGTGTGGAGGTGTGGTTGGGTGTTTGTGATGTGGTGACTGTGGGTGGGTGGTTGTGGGATTGTCTTGTGGTGTGGTGGTTGTGGATTGTGGGTTGTGTGCAGTGTGTAGATGTGTGGTTCGATGGTTGTGGTGTGGCAGTTGTGGGTTGGGTGGTTGTGTTGTGGGTTGTGTGGTTGTGTTGTGGGTTGTAGTAACTGTGTTGTGGGTTGTGGTGGCTGTGTTGTGGTTTCGGGGGTTGTGGCGTTGTGTCTTGTGGTACGGTAGTTGTAGAATGTGTGTGGAGGTGTGGTTGGGTGTTCGTGATGTGGGGGTTATGGGTTGGGTGGTTGTGGGGTTATGTCTTGTGGTGTGGTGACTGTTGGGTGGTTGTGGTTTGGTGGCCGTGAGTTGGGTTGTTGTGTTGTAGGCTATGGTAGTTGTGTTGTGTGTTGTGGTGGTTGTGTTGTTGGTTTGGTGGTTGTGGTGTTTTGTCTTATGACGTGGTGGCCGTGGGATGTGCTTGGAGGTGTGGTTGGGTGTTTGTGGTGTGTTGGTTGTGAGTTTGGGGGTTGTGGAGCTGTCTTGTGGTGTGGCAGTTGTGGGTTGTGTGTAGATGTGCGGTTGTGGTGTGGTGGTTGTGGTTTGGTTGGTTGAGTTATGGGATGTGGTGACTATGCTATGGGATGGGTGTAAGTGAAGCAAAGTTTGATTTATTTCCTTCCATACAACTTATACTTGAAAAGGGTTTGGGCAGTGCGGTATATTTGTAAATGGCACAAAGTTTTAATGTGTTAGGCTCCAAGGAATGAGAAAAAGGTATTTATAAAATAGTTAATACAATTGATTTGGTTGGAGGTGGTTGGAGTGCTTGTGGTTATGTTTGGAGATTGTAGTTGTGTTGTGGAGATGTAGTTGGGGTTTTTTTGTAGTGGTTGTGATTGTGTGTGGAGGTGGTTACGGTGGTGGTGGTTGTGTGTGGAGGTTGTAATTGTGCGTGGAAGTGTGGCTGGGTTTGTGCTGTGGAGATTGTGGTTGCCTAGTTGTGCTAGCTCATGTGTGGGTTGTCGTCGTTTGTGGAGGTCTGGCTCTGTGTGGAGGTGTTTGTGGATGCGTGTGGTGCCTATGGTTGTATGTGGAGATGTGGCTGGGTTTGTACTGTGGTGGTTGGGGTTGTGGATTGTGGTTGTCTAGTTGTGTTGGCTCATGTGTGGGTTGCGGTTGTGTGTGGAGGGTTGGCTCTGTGTGGAGGTGCTTGTGTTGCCTGTGTGTGTCTGTGTGTCTGTGTGTGTGTGTGTGTGCGTATGTGAAGGTTGTGGTTATGTGTGGAGCTGTGGTTGGGGTTGTGTTGTATGGTTGGGTTTGTGGGTTGTGATTGACTGGTTGTGTTGGCTCATTTGTGGGTTGTGGTTGTGTTGACTTGTGACTGTATGCAGGTGGTTGTGGTGCCTGTGATTGTGTGTGAATGTTGTGGTTGTGTGTAAAGGCTGTGGTTATGTGTGCAGGTGTAGCTGGGGTTGTGTTGTAGTGGTTGTGGTTGTGGGTAGTGGTTGTCTGGTTGTGTTGCGTCTGTGTGGGTTGTGGTTGTTGTAAAATATTAATATTTCACCTTTTCTGTGCTAGTAACGTAATGGTTAACACTAACGAAGTCGGTTCATCAACTATGTGGGATAGGGAAGCCAAACACATATTTTACAATATTTGTCTTAAGAATGTTGAACTAGTAAATAGTCCCACCACCTATTTTAAAGATGAAGGGTGGCAAAATATTATGAAGAAGTTCAAGGAAATAACGGGAAGGAAGTACGATAGGATGCGACTGAAGAACAAGTGGGGCTCGGTTGAAATATGACTGACAATTATGGAAGGAATTAAAACGAGATTCACGGGCATGGGTTGAGATCCAATCAAACTGACTATTGATGCTTCAGAGAAGTGGTGGACTGAGAAATTGCAGGTAACATACGACGTCACGTGGCATACGTCATCTTCATTTAAAAAATAATATTATCATCTAATTAATTATTATTTTAATAATTTTTTCTTTATTTTAGTAATGATGATATTCACTGTTAAGTGAGGTGTATATCTTATTTTTTTGTGTTGTTCTAAAATAGATTTTGCTTCTATGGTATTAAATATATTGTTATGACAGTTCTGTTGCAAACAACATTATTACAGAGAGACGGAATGGTCATTTGTCTAGAAGTAACTATGTTGCAGCTATTTTCAAACAGCACTAAACAAACAGTCAGTCAGCTTATCTGCAGTAGCTTCCTGGGGCAGTTGTTGCGCAGCAGCTTATTAATAAGTTGCAGCTGCCCCAAAAAGACCCATAGTATTTATAATAGCAGTCATAAATTAATGAACTTAGTAATTTTACTAAAGTTAAAATAATGGCAAACATATCAAAAATAAAAAATTTCCATTTTACCTAATAAATAATGAAATAAATAAAACATAATAAATGACAAAATAACAAACAAACATCAATATCAAAATTAAAAAAAAGCATAATAAATGACATAAAATAACAAGCAAAACATCATTATAGCAAAGCAAACAAGGCTAATGCAGATAACTAGAGGTAATCTTCATGAAATGAAANGTTTGACTCTAAGAAATTTTCTCATTATAAGGCTTACACCTCAAAAAGCATTGAAACTTACACCACATCTCACAACCAAAAAATGCTCAATACCCAACCACACAAATTTAAATCTTAATTTGTGCTAGATAAATCTAATTGAATTGACTTTAGTTTGATCATGATAGTATTTGGAGGCTACTTGGGTAAATTTGTGTTTATATGAGTGATACAAATCTAGGGCATCAAGAAGGAATAAGAAGAATACAAAAAGGAAGTAGGCAAGTTGTGGAATTGCAAAGGAACAAAAATATGTGAGTTCAACAGCGTATGGGCGGGAATAGACATTGATCGGTAGCTATCCCAGCTGAAATCAGTGAAGAAAATTCTGAATCAGCGATGTTAGGGTGGCAAGGGGATTCCATAACATGTTCTTAAGCAAGATATAGGCACACCACTTGCAAAAGAAACACTCCGAAGACAAAATTCAGAGAAAACGCAGGGAATCAAGCCGACTGGTCGTAGGAAGCAGGGTTGGTGGCTCAAAAAGGGTTTAGAAGGGGCGGCCAGCTGGAGAGGGGAAGGTAACTTTGGGAGGAAGGATTGTGGGGAGCAAGAAATAGAAGATACACATCACTTTAGGACGAGTTACAGCAGGAGCATCTTCTTTCCTTCGAATACATCACCAGGAGAGAACACAAGGACACTGACGGCTCTCCTAAGCAAGAACTGACCTAAACATCATGACAACCGCATATATAGACCTAGGGTACTTAGGGATTGGCCCCCACATCAGTTGACAGCAAGTCTCCTTGGAAGGGTTTGATTGAACTGAACAAATGGTCCATAAGGGAGGACATCTGAGCCGGTCCAATGTTTCCGTCGCAAAAGCCCACAACAGTCCAAATAGGGCCTCCCACATCAAGTACGTCTGCATCATCGAGTAGGAGGAGCTTCATCATCTTCCCAGAAAACATCTGAAACTGATTTACCACAATCATGATAAAATCATTGTCTTGCTATGTCAAAGGTAACTCTAACACAAGATATATACTAACATTAATTCCCTGCAACTCTATAACATATATGTACTTCCAAAGCCTATCTTGATAGAATAAATAGTCATCCTTTTTGGCACACTGAGAGCTGGGGCTGCATCCGGTTTAGTACTCTCACGAATCAAATCTTGTACTGTTAAATGTGTAATATGTTTCTCCCAATTCTCATACTCGGCTAGGCGTCTCCAATAAATAAGCTGTCTGGAGCTAGCTCTGGAATGAAATATATGGGAAGCTGAATCATTTTCAGTGGCAACCACTCAGGAGAGACCTCTTCTTCTTCTCTTGAAGAATTTGGATCCCACTGTAGACTGCTCTTTCCTACAATGTTCATAAGAAGATTTCAAATAATGTATTTCATCCATCATGCCTGACCATCCGTAAGTGGGCACACTGTTGAACTGTACTTAATACTTAAATTACTTCATATAGTCTTCCAAAAATAGCTCAAAAGATCCTCATCTATGACATGTTAAACTTTCCTCATTAGTAGCAACTCATGAGGTAGACTATATGTCTGAAAATCCTAAAGTTCTCTTATTTGAGTTACTTGTGTTTAGTATGGGTTCCAGAAACTCATGATCCTTTCGAACAACTAATATGAGTCTTGTTGGTGCTCCTCTAAATGCTTGCAAAAAAAATAGTCTGTGACACCACATCCTAAAATTATAATGAGTGCACATCATCTGAGACTTGCTACCTTCTAGAAAAACTAATGTTAATTCAGCCAAAGTCCCTCTCATGGGCTTAGCTCGAATCAATGGCATCGCTTCCTTATCGATTGAAAGTTGAGACTTTTCTCTGAAGGTTTCATCATCTCCTATGCCACTGTACATTTCTTGAACTGCTCACTGCTCAATGAAAGACATCGCACTCCAGTTTGGGCAATCAGATATCCTGTGACCAAAATCGTCACAATCAAACAATTTACCTGTGGGGATGTATTTGAGAGTATTGACAATCACTAGGTCGGCTTGGGTGTTGTATTGGGTGCATTCTTGTTGTCTGATCTGATAGCTGACTCTATTTGAAAAGTGATGGGGACCTGAAATTGTTGTGTTGTCTCTCCACCTTCAGAGCTAGGGTCTGAATCTTTTGTAATGTCCAATAAGGTTATAAATGCACCACATCGCTAATAGACGATCTCAATCCTATCAGATATCAAGTTATGGTGTTCTTGTTGGGCTCCACCATCCCACACTTAAAAATCTAGATATTTTCCGCTTTGGCCTAACGGTCTGATGATTTTTCCTTGTTGGTGTAACTTTCCTAGAGGTCATTCATTCCATGAGTGCTACCATGCAAGCTCGCTTAACTTTGGAGTTTCTGATGAAATTTTATTGGTACATCAAAAGGCATCTTGATGTTTAAGATGCCAACTTCATTCTACTTAAAGATTTTCACCGATTGACGGTTGTCCCAACTGAAATAAGAGAAGGAAACTCTCAATCAGAGATGTTAGGGTGGCGAAGTGGTTCCAATACTTGTTCCTAAGCAAGATACAGACACACCACTCGCAAAATAAAAGAATAAACACTCTAGAGAGCAAAATTCATATAAACACTTCCAAATTCATCAAATCATAAAGTTGAAAACTTCCAAAACCTTTATATAATATATATATATATAAGTCCCCTCATAGCAAATATCTAACTAGAGATTAAAGAAAAAAGAAAGAAGGAATGGAAAAAAGGATAAAAGGAAACCTAATGAAACATAGAAAGAAAAATAAAAAATTTCATCCAGGTTTGGTTTTCTTGTGATCACGAGAACCACGGCTTACTGCCACAGTATCGTGTCTCACATCTACAGTATCACGTCCCGAGTCAATGAGGCTACAAGTTGCACTTTTCAAGTAAATAAGATACCATAATTTTAGATTTGAAAGGAATTATGGCTCATTTTGTTGATGAAATAAAGACACATGTTTACAATAAAGAAAATTAGAAGGACAATGAATACCTAGAATCAATTTGATCGATGTTAAGTTTAAACTCAAATTTTGAGTGGTTTTGATGAGGATCGTGAGAAGTAGATAAGGTTTTGATATGAGGTGGCTAAAAATTTTCAAATTTAGTTTGAATTTTGAAAGGAAATTTTATCAAGAGAAATTTGAGGAAGTATAAGAAGAATATAAAGTGGTATCTCGTCTAAAAGAATTTCAATGGGTTGATTTTGTATCTAATTGGACTAAAGGGAAAGATTCTCAAGTAATGCAAGTCATGGAACAAGGTACAGATTTTGCAAAGGGTACAAGGGGGGAGGTCCATTGGTAAGGCTTCAAGGTTTAAGCTTTTTTTTATCTTGGGTTTGATTTAGATTTCAAATAATTGTTTAGGTAAGGGTTTGGTTTAGGAAAGAAAAATGTTTAAGACAAATGGAATGACATATAGAGAAGGCTTATGGATGGAGAAAAGGGGAGGGGATTGGTGAATATAGAAAGAGAGGAGAAACCATGATATACCCTATAATCTCACATGCAGATCATTGTAGAGAATCATTTGAATTTAAAACTTTGGATTGGATACTGATTGATGATGATTGGGACATATCAGTGCAGATTGCAGCAACTTCAATACTTNGATTTGGGTGAGGTGCCATGGGGGTGGCTTTTAGTTTTAGGCTTTTCCAGCCACTAGGCTGGCTGGCCGGCCAGGGGGAGGTGGCTAGGAGCTTAGGGAACCCAGAGGAATCCATCACAACAATTTAATGCAAATGTGTTTTGATTTGGCAAAGATAGCTTAAGCATGTGCATTTTTGGAAAAATCCCTTAATTTGGGGGACCTTTGGTCCAGATATCTTAAGCATGTGTATTTTTGGGAATAAGATCCCTTAATTTGGGGGACCTTTGGTCCAGTATCTTAAGCATGTGCATTTTTGGAAATAAAATCCCTTAATTTGGGGGACCTTTGGTCCATGCCTTAAGCATGTGCATTTTTGGAAATAAGATCCCTTAATTTGGGGGACCTTTGGTCCATGGCTTGGTGGTTTAATGGTTTTTGGACTGGTCACTAAGTCTAACTAATGGTTGTGGTGGAGTTAATTTGGTGGCTTTAGGGTGGTTAGGTCACATTTAGTGCATGGGTCCAATTGGGTGCGAATGAATAAAACTTGGGTTTGGGTTAGGCTAGCCATGTCAATTTGCCCAATTGATTGTTGCATTTGGTTTATATGATCATAAGGAACAACTTTGGTGAAGGATGGATGTGGTTTTGAGTTCAATTGAAGGGTCAATTTGAGGGAATTTTGAACTTTAATAAATTTGGTCATGTTGGGCTAGGCTTGGGTCTAACTTGGGTTAGCCTTGGGATAAGTCCAAATTGATTGTTGTAGATGGTCAATAGGTACCTCATGAAGAGCTCTTAACATGAATTGTATGCCAATTTGGAGGTTAAGGCAATCAATTGGGTGTAATTTGGGGATTTAGCCAATTTGGGGCTAAATTTGGGAATTTTGGGTTTAGGCCAAAATCAAATGGATTTGAGACTTCATCAAGGTAAATTGATGGTTGATTTTGATGTATAGGAATGTTATCAAGATTTTTCAACATTAATTGTGGCCAATTGACTAGGCTATGGGTTCAATTTGGTGAGATTAGGTCATATGGTCAAAATTGTGGTTTTGACTCAAATCAAAATTGGGTTCAAATTATGGACCAATTGAGTTTGGATTTGGTTTAGTATGGTCATATAAAAAGTTAATTTGAGTTTAGGATTGGAATTGGGGTCCATTGAGATCAAATTGATGGACATTTGAGTTGGATTTGGGGAAATTTGGGTCTTTAAAGGGCATGGAGATTTTTGATAAAGATGGTCAAATTGGCCAAATTGGGTCATGTGGTAGTTGAGAGAAATGAAAATTGGGAATATTTGGGATTTATTGAGATTTTCTAGGAATATTTGGAATTTTTGGGATTTTGAGCTATGGAGGGGTATTTTGGTAATTTGGGGGTGTTTTAGGGGTAAAAGGCTAAGATGGGTATTTT
>JXCR01068384.1:41554-98287 GCA_002079205.1 Phalaenopsis hybrid cultivar
ATATATATATATATATATCTATGTGTGTGTGTTTTCTTTATAGATTTTGTGTGCTTGTAAGACTTGCATATTGAGAAAATACATTAAAACATTTTTATGTACCAAATTTTATGGAAGATTTGAGACTTATTAAAATTTAAAATGAAACAGTGTAGAATTCTCAACTGGCACCAGAGGTGCCATTTTCCAAAGAGCTAGTGCCAAAGGGGCAAGAAATCAGCGTCTAAAGCGTTGCGGTTACCAGAACAAATTTGGAAGTTTCTAAAAGTGGTTTCAGACATTTGTTTTGTGGGTTTTCTTCTTAGTAACTCCCAAAAATTGATTTTTAAAGTTATTTAAGAGTAAAAATCGATTGGAAAGTCACCATTTTTCAATTCTTATAGCTCCCACACTAAAGAAAATGCTAGATATGGAATTTGCAACAAGAGGATGTTCATCAGTTTCGATGCGTAGAAGTTATACGAGGATACGGCATCAAACTCCTTCGGGTACGGACTACCCTTCAAAATCAATGCACCACCCTTAGATTGGGCTAAGGCCTCCCAAACTTGCTCGAGGGTTTAGGGTTTAGGGTTTAGGGTTTAGGGTTTATGGTTTAGGGTTTAGGGTTTAGGGTTTAGGGTTTAGAGTTTAGGGTCGTGTTCTTGTGAAGAAAAGATTAATCGAGGAATAAGGATTTGTGATTTGAGGATTCAACACACTAAATACTTTAGTGGAGGAGATTATTGCACACAGACGCTTGGATGTACTTTGTTATACCACTACTGTGCTTGTAGTTCCTGTGGTGAAAGAGTTTTATGCTAATCTTCATAGAATTAACCAAGGAGTTGTCTATGTTCGAGGCAGGTGGGTACCAGCTACTCCTTCAAGATTAAACAATTTGTTTATGATTTAAAGTGTCCATATTTGTCACTACGCAATTTTTTTCCCTACGAGAGATAACATGAATGAACTCTATCAATTTTTTTATCGATGAAGATGCAAATTGGGAGACAATAGATAATGGACATGTAAGTTCTTACTCATCATTACTGAATCCTGCATTGAAGGTGTGGCATTTCCTTCTTGCATCAAAACTACTTCCTACCATGAAAATCAGTAAAGTGACCAAGGAAAGTGTTATTTTAAATTATTGTATTCAAATCGGAAGACCTATTGGTGTGGGTGCTTTATTTGTAAATCTATTTTGGGTTTGATTATCAACGGATTGACTTATGGGTTGGGACATCCTTCTACCTTATTCCTACTATGCAGCCAGTCACAAGTGCCATATGTAAGTTGGGAAAAAGTGCTTCTCCCTTGGAAGCATATGGATCCAGAGCTTTTTTTGCAGCTACATAGGAAATGGGGAGGAAAAAAATATGAATATTCTTATGGATAAATCATCTCAAACTTCATCACCTATTCAGCCCTGCTTTCCTTATAGTTCGCATGATACTTTGAAAAGGATCAAGAAGTTGAAGAAGGATGTACAAAATAAAATGAATTCAATTGGAAACATTTTTGAAAATTTTGATCATTTTGATTGGAGGATGAAAGAACACTTTGAACATATCGGGCATATTGAAGAAGGTATGGTGCAAATGTTTTGGGAAAAATGCTTTGATTAATGAGGATTCAATGGTTGAATTTCTTCACCGACCATTTTACAACTTATGTGTTCACTACCAATCCATGGTGCAAATTGTATTTTTGAAGTATTAAGATTCTTAGAGTTTCATATAAGAAGAAAATATTAAAACTTTATGAAAAATTTTCAAAGCTAATATGAATTTATAAAGTGAACAAAGGTAAGAAGTTTAAACTTCAAGATGAGGATAGTGAATTTCAAAATTATTAAAGGCTCTCTAGATATAGTTCCTCACTTGAAAAAGAAAAAAAAGAAAAAGTTGGAAATGATCCAAAAGAAAAGAAAAAGAAAAGAAAAAAAGAAAATAGGTGAGGAGATGCCTAATCAAAAATTGGCTTCACTTGAATCAACTTTTGAAAAAAGGCTTTATTACATGTTCTAAACTTGTATCTGAGTGTTAGCATCCTTACTAATAGATTTTTCATGAAATTTATTTTTATATGGACATTCTAAGTATCTTTGATATGACAAATTACAATTCTTCTTGAAATGAATGGACATTCAGAAATTTTAGATTTGATTACTAGGTGTTCTTATACTTTTAGTTTTAACCTAAGTTATTAAAAGTTTTTTTCCTTAAGTTATACTATTATATTTATTAAACAAAATTAAAAAAGTTTATAAGTTAATCTCTACCATAAGTCATATTTTTATGTAGTGAAAGAGTCAATCGAGGACAATTAACATTTAAGTTTTGGGGATTTTGATACACCAAAAAAATGTGCAATTTTATGTATACATTTCATGCTTAAATTTGGTGATATTGCACTTTAAAGAAGGAAATTTTCATTTTTGTTGTAGATATATATATTTAAGGCATTTTGAGGAAAAAGTAGCAAAAAGGAGGAAATTTGGAGTCAAAATGAAGCTTTTTAGCATCCAAGCGACAGAGGTGTCGGAACTGGCGCTAGGGGTGTCGTTTTACAGAGAAGCAGCACTAAAAGTGCCAAAATTGGCCCCATAGGTGCCAGAGGCACCAGAGACGAATAAAGATAGAGTAAGGTGATTATTGATGATTGAGTAGTTTTAGAAGGCTTCAATCAATTCAAATACCCCAGGGAGTGATTCAGTGCATTCAGACACTTTGGAAAGGCTCTTGAATGAAGAGATATGTCTCTTGGATGAAGAGACTTGTCTCTTGGTGTGAAGAGGAGTGTATTTTGGAAAAACATGAGGGAATTTTGAATTCTTTCTGAAAGTAAGGCTGACCCTAATTAAAAGAGGAGAGTCTAGAGAAGAAGAGGGGGGCGTGCGTAAGGTCAGAGAGCGAGAAGTCTTGGAGGAAGAGAGATTTTCTTCTAGATTTGTAAGAGGAAAGGGAAGGTGAGAGATTTATTCTTCATTACATTTCTAAGAGAGAATTGAGTGTGATTATAAAGAGAGAAAGTGCTTAAAGGGAACTTCAAGGGCTTTGCTTGAGAAGGAGTGTGAGATAAGTTGTGTGCTTTTCTTTCTTTATTTTGTAAACTTATTTATATATATAAAATCTATGTTTTGTCATATCATTATTATGAATTTTGAGTAGTCTTATTTATCCTTCTCCTTACAATGAGATATGGTTTTGTGAAGAATTAATTTAGTTATGTAAGGTTTTATAAGTCAATATTGTGATGATTTGAGCTCTGATCTTCATTTACTTTTTTATCTGACCAATTGAAATGTTAAAATTTATTGATAAAAATAAGATCCAAAAGTTTTATGCTTTCTATAACAAGGTAAGAGTTAGATTTAATTTTATAGGTGAGAATGTAGTCCATGAGATGAAGTGCAAATAAACTGGGAAATATACTTTGATGGGCACAGAATTTGAGATTTTAGGCTAACATGCTAAAGTCCTCAATTTGGTCCAGTTGCTTGGAAACTAAAGCAAGTTTGTTAGCCCTCAGGGGAGTGAGAAGTGAGAGCTCTGGAGTGGCAACCAGTATCCTCTCAACCTAACCACAGATTTAGGGACCGAACTCTAGATTAGTCAATTTTCTTGCTTCGTGTACTTAATTTACTTTAAAATTGCTTTTATTTGGCTAAAGCTAAAGAGTAAAATTGCTCCTATTTGGCAAAATATAATTTTTTATGTATTTTAAATGATTTTAATTACTTCAAAATCCATAAACTCATTGTAAAGGGGAATGTTGCTTTCTTAAATTTGAACTCTTCGTTAAAAAACTTTGTTTAGTCTTAATAAGTTTACTTTTGAAGTTTAGCAAATAGCTTAGTTAACCTAATTCTTTTAACTGCATTACATTTAACATACATCAAATTTACTTTAAATTTGTTTTGTGTACTTAAGTTTTATAGCTTGAATATTGTGTTTTACATTATAACCATAATAATTCCAACTACCTGTGGGATCGATACTTAGGACTCCATTAGAGCCCTTTATTACTTGAGAAATACATTTCTTGCATTATTTTGATAGTTTCACAACTTAAAGATTTTAAAATATAAAACTATTTAAACTGAATTTATTTTTATTGGGATTGAACTGCATATTTATTATTTGTGCTGCCATGTGTGTATTATAATATTGAAAAATATTTGCAATGCACCACAAAAACCGCGCATTAGTACCTTACGATTCTGAGTTAGAACAAACAATTAAAAAATCTGAAAACAAAAGAATTTTACAATTTGCAAGAAATGGCTAATACATCACATAATAACATCAATATTTAAACTACTAAAAATGAACATCATTATTTACAAAGAACTTTAAGGGACCATGCAAACCCTACAATAGATGAAATGCACTTAAGCATACAAATCGTTGTTGGAGCGGCTAACTAATTCAAACTTAAACCTGTTATTATCCAAATGATACAAAATAATAAGTTTTGGGGAACACCATCTGAGGATCCAAAATTACATCTTGCAAGTTTTCTAGAACTTTGTGCTATATTTAGGTACTATGGCATATCAAATAATGTTGTTAAGCTTAGAATTTTTTCCTTTTTCCTTAAGGGATAAAGCTGAGTTGTGGTTAAACTCTTTAGCACCTGGATTCATTAGAACTTGGGGAGATTTAGCACAGAAATTCTTAGCTAAGTATTTTCTACCTTCAAAAACTACAAAGCTTAGAAATGACATTACTTCATATATTAGTATGAAGGTGGGTCAATATATGAAGCTTGGAAAATATTTAAAGAACTCCTCAAAAAGTGTTCACATCATGCCTTATTAGACTGGTTAATTACTCAAATATTTTATTATCACTTAGTAGGATCCCTTAAATCTATTATAGAAGATGTGGCTAGAGGTTCAATAATATCAAAACCATTTGATAAAGCTTTTACCTTAATTGAAGAGATGGCTACTAACAATTTTTAATGGCCCTCTAAAAGGTTAAATCCTAAGAAAGTAGCCAATATTCACGATAATGATGATCTTTCTATCTTGACCTCTCAAGTTGTTGCAATATCTAAGAAGATAGACCAATTTGGAATGAACTTTTCTCAAACACCTCATGTGATTGAACAAATATAATTGGGACAAATGATTGATCCTCCTCAACCATCATTATAAAATTTAAATGCAATTAACAATAGGGNGGAAGATAGACCAATTTGGAATGAACTTTTCTCAAACACCTCATGTGATTGAAGAAATATAATTGGGACAAATGATTGATCCTCCTCAACCATCATTATAAAATTTAAATGCAATTAACAATAGGGCCAATAATCCCTATTCAAACTATTAGAATCCAAGTTGGAAAAACCACCCCTAATTTAACTGGAGTAATAAGTATAATAGTGGAAATCAGCAATGGGGTAACAAACAAGCAAACCCATTGGAAAATTAGAAAAACTATAGACCTTCTTATCCTCTTGGCTAAAATAACCAAAAATTTAAGGAAAGAAGTTGTTTATAGAGGAAGTGATGTTACAGATGGGCAATCAATTACAAAGTCAGAGTGTTGTAGTTAGNATAATAAGTATAACGGTTGAAATCAACAATGGGGTAACAAACAAGCAAACCCATTGGGAAATTAGAAAAACTATAGACCTTCTTATCCTCTTGGCTAAAATAACCAACAATTTAAGGAAAAGAAGTTGTTTATAGAGGAAGTGATGTTACAGATGGGCAATCAATTACAAAGTCAGAGTGTTCTAGTTAGAAATATTGAGAATCAACTGGGACAAATTGCTAATACAATTAGCAATAGACCTTAGGAGACACTTCAAGCAATACTAAAATAAATTTGAAAAACAAAAACAAAGAACAAGAGCAAGTTAAAGCTTTCCAACTCAGGAGTGGANGTAGTTAGAAATATTGAGAATCAACTGGGACAAATTGCTAATACAGTTAACAATAGACCTTAGGAGACACTTCAAGTAATACTAAAATAAATTTGAAAAACAAAAACAAAGAACAAGAGCAAGTTAAAGCTTTCCAACTCAGGAGTGGAAAGGAATTAAATATTGGAATTCAGAAAGAGATTGAAGTTGAGAGAGTTACTATAGAAATTGAAATACATGAAGAAACTATTTCCAAGGATTTGAAAAAACCTGTCTCTCCAACTAAGATTAATTAAGAAAGACCACCACCCCCTTTTCTTCAGAGACCAAGACAATAAAGACTGGATCAACAATTTTCAAAAGTTTTTTGAGATATTTAAAAAGCTTACAGTCAACATTCATTTTGTTGAATCTTTGGAACAAATTTCAAGTTATGCTAAATTTATGAAAGATATTTTAATAAAAAGAGAAAATTTGACAATTATGAAATTGTTACACTAAAAGAAGAATGTAGTGCAATAATTCAGAAAAAAACTTCCTTAATAACTCAAGCATCCTAGTAGCTTCACTATACCTAGTGCAATTGGAGAAATTTTTTTTTGGAAAAGCTTTGAGTGATTTAGAAGCTAGCATCAACCTCATGCCATTATCCATATTTAGAATGTTAGGTTTTGGAGAGATTTCTCCCACTACTATAACCCTTCAGTTAGCTAATTGATCTATCACTAATCCTAAGGAAGTTATAGATTTAGTGAAAGTGGATAAATTTATCTTCCCTGTGGATTTCATTGTCTTAGATATAAAGGAAGATAAGGAAATTCTTACAATTCTAGGGAGACTTTTCCTTGCCACTAGAAGAGTAATGATAAATGTGCAAAAAGGAGATTTAACCATGAGAATTAATGACCAAGAAGTTACATTTAATGTGCCTAAATCTATGAAGTATTTGATCCATGGATACTGTTAATATGCACAGTACAACAATAATTCAGATTATATTTCACTTATTTTTCCTTACTTTGCAACAAAAACAAAAACTTGATCCTAAAGAAAAATAAAAATTTAACTTTTAATTTATATATATTGGGATACTACGCAAGTATACATATCATTATCAAGTAATATAGGACTTTTTGATTAAGACTTGAATATCGAACTCGCAGGGAGAACACGCAATATGCATTATTGAACGACAAATTTTCTATTTTTAATAAAAGATAATTATCTAAACTAAAGATGACTTTTGCAGTAATGAAAATTTAAATATTTTTGGTATTTTCAATATTTTGATAGAACAATAATAATTTAAAAAGATAACTAGAGTTTTTGTAGAAGAAAAATACTAAATATGAAAATATCTTTCTTCTTGTTATGAATCAGTAATAAGTATAGGAATTCTATTGTGGAAGTATGTAAATTATGTTATGCCAAATAGAAGCAATAATATTCTTTACCGTTACTAGAGATGTTATAAAGAACATTGGCTAATTTAAAATTTGAATAGTTCTGAAGACTGACTAGGTAGGGAAGATACTGGCTCTCACTCTAGAGTTCCCTCAATTCCCTCTACCTGGGGGCTAATATTCTCGTATCAGAACCTAAAATAATAAACCAAGTTTGGGGCTTTAACCTGTCACTTTAAATTCCTCTAACTCTACACCCTTCAATGAATATTTTCCTATTTATTTGCACTCAATCATATGAACTACATTCTCATTCACATAACCTCATGTGATTCTTTCCAATTGTTGACAGAGATAATACCAGCCTGGTTCTAACATGTTCTCACAATAAATTTTAACATATGGATTGGAAAAATTAAGAAGTAAATGAAGTGCATGAAGTTAAATCATCACAACTTCTTCCATCATTGAAGATCAATACTTTCCACAACTTCCATCCAAAACTAATTACTTATCATTTTAAGAAGAAAGATAAAGAAAACTACTCAGAATCCATGGAGAAAACAATTACTTATCATTTTAAAAAGAAAGATAAAGAAAACTACTCAGAATCTATGGAGAAAATACCTATCATTTTAAGAAGAAAGATAAAGAAAACTACTCAGAATCCATGGAGAAAATAAAACCACTTATCAATTTCAAGAAGAAAGATAAAGAAAACTACTCAGAATCCATGGAGAAAAAAAAAACACACTTTAGTTTAAAAGTAGAAAAATAAAGAAAACTACTCAGAATACATTGAGAAAATAAAACCACACTTTAGTTTAAAAGTAGAAATCATTGCCAAACCACTAAGAAGTCTCTTTAAAGATCAATACTCTCCACAACTTCCATCCAACACTTAATTACTTATCATTTTAAGAAGAGTATAAAGAAAACTACTCAGAATCCATGGAGAAAATGAAACCACACTTCAGTTAAAAAGATGAAATATTGTCAAACCAACAATAAGTCTCAATTAAAACCAAAAGTAGTCTCAAAAATAAAAAGATAAAAACTTATCTCAACTCCTCCACGAAACTCTTCAAGTTCCTTTAATTCTCTTCTTTTTACAATCACTCAAAATAAAATAACAAAAAGGATAAAATAAAAGTAAAAGTGGTGCCCAAAAATCTCTCCGAACTAACTCCCCAAATGAGAACTTTCAAAACTTTCCAATACTTTCAGGACTTCTTTCAAAGTCCCAATCTTCTTTATTTTATAATTTTCAAAAAGGTGCCTTGGTTTCTCGTCAAAATATGTCTAGATTTGATGTCTTTCCCTAAGAGATGCATCCTTTTGTGATAATTTTCATCCATGGTAGTTATAACCACCTATTGAGCCAATGGGTGCCTCAAAAACCTCTTCAAAATTCACAAAAACCAATTTCACTCATCCAATAACTACCACTGACGCTTAAGCACGGGGCCTCTGGCGCTTAGGCGCGGTCTTCTCTGTTTAACAGGTGCTTAAGCGCTGGATCTAGCGCTTAGGTGCTGATCCATGATCTTAATGCTTATGCACAGTATAATAATAGTCCTCATGGTATTTTTCACTTATATTTCCTTATTTAGCAACAAAACCAAAATCTTTATCCTGAAGAAAAATAAGAATTTAACTTTTTAATTTATATATATATTTATATTGGGACACTACGCAAGTATACGTATCGTTATCAAGTAATATATGACTTTTTGATTAAGACATGAATATCGAAACCATAGGGAAGATTATGCAATATGCACTTTTTAGAAAGTTTTTCTATTTTTAAAAAGATAATTACTTAAACTAAAAATGATTTTTTCAGGAATTTAAAATTTAAATATTTTTAGTGTTTTTGATATTTTAACGAAACAGTAAAAAGATAACTAAAGTTTTTTGTAGAAAAAAATTACTTAATATGAAGATGTCTTTCTTCTTATCATAAATCAGTAATAAGTATAACAGTTATGTTGTGGAACTGTGCAAGTTGTGCTGTACCAAATAGGGGCAATAATATTCTTTACCCTTACTAGAGATGCTATAAAGAACATTGGCTAATTTAAAGTTTGATTTCTGAAGATCGGCTAGGCAGAGAAGATACGAGTTGTCACTCTAGAGTTCCCTTAATTCCCTCCACCTGGGGGCTAACATCTCGAGCCTAGGCAGGGAAGATACCAGCTCTCACTCTAGAGTTCCCTCGATTCCCTCCACCCGGGGGCTAGCATCGCTAGGCAGGGAAGATACTAGCTCTCACTCTAGAGTTCCCTCGATTCTCTCCACCTCAAGGCTAATAGGTAGGGAAGATACCATCTCTCACTCTAGAGTTCCATTAATTCCCTCCACCTGGGGGCTAACATCTCGTATCATAACCTATTTACCCTTACTAGAGATGCTATAAAGAATATTGGCTAATTTAAAGTTTGAATAGTTCTGAAGACCGGCTAGGCAGAGATGTTATAAAGAACATTGACTAATTTAAAGTTTGAATAGTTCTGAAGACCGGCTAGGCAGGGAATAGCTCTCACTTTAGAGTTCCCTCGATTCCCTCAACCTGGGGGCTAACATTTCGTATCAAAACCTAAAATAATAAACCAAGTTGGGGGCTTTAACCCTCCCTTGATTCCCTCCACCTGGGGGCTAACATCTTGTATCAAAACCTAAAACAATAAACCAAACATCGATTCCCTCCACCTGGGGGCTAACATCTCGTATCAGATTGGCCAAATCGAGAAGTAAACATCCAGGGGGCTAACATTCTCGTATGAGAACCTAAAATAATAAACTAAGTTGGGGGCTTTAACCTGTCACTTTAAAGTGGGCTAACATTCTCGTATCAGAACCTAAAATAATAAACCAAGTAGAGGGATTTAACCTGTCACTTTAAAGTCCTCTAACTCTACAACCATCAATGAATATTTCCCTATTTATTTGCACTCCATATGAGCTACATTCTCATTCATACAACCTTATGTGATTCTTTCCAGTTGTTGACTGAGACAATACTAGCCCAGTTCTTACATGTTCTCACAACAAATTTTAACATCTGGATTGGCCAAATCAAAAAGTAAATGAAGTGCATGGATTTAAATCATCACAACTTCTTCCAACATTAAAGATCAATACTCTCCACAAATTTCATTGAAACTTAATTACTTATCATTTTAAGAAGAAAGATAAAGAAAACTACTCAGTATCTATGGAGAAAATAAAACCATACTTTAGTTTAAAAGAAGAAATTATTTTCAAACCAACAACAAGTCTCGATTAAAACCAAAAGTAGTCTAAAACAAAAAGATAAAAACTTTCAACAATAAGTCTCAATTAAAACCAAAAGTAGTCTAAAATAAAAGATAAAAACTTATCTCAACAATAACAAGTCTCAATTAAAATCAAAAGTAGTCTAAAACAAAAGATAAAAACTTATCTCAAGTCCTAAGTCTCAATTAAAACCAAAAGTAGTCTAAAACAAAAAGATAAAAACTTATCTCAAGTCCTCTCCCATTTCAATTAAAACCAAAAGTAGTCTAAAACAAAAGATAAAAACTTATCTCAAGTCCTCCACCAAGAGTTCCTTTGAATCTTTTCTCATTTACAATCACTCAAAATAAAATAACAAAAAGGATAAAGTAAAAAAAAGTGATTCCTAAAAATCTCTCCGAACTAACTCCCCAGACAAGAACTTTCAAAACTTGTCAATATTTTCAGGACTCTTTTCTAAGTTCTCTCTTCTTTCTTTTATAGTTTTCCAAGAGGTACCTTGGGATCTCTTCAAAATGTGTCTTGATTCAATGTATTTTTCCAAGAGACGCATCCTTTCATGATAATTTTCATCCATGGTGGTTACAACCACCTATGAAGCCAAGGGAGCCTCAAAAACCTCTTTGAAATTTGTGAAAACTGATTTTACTCATCTAGTAACTGCCACTGGCGCTTAAGCAACCTCTTTGAAATTCATGAAAATAGATTTTACTCGTCTAGTAACTGCCACTGGAACTTACGACAATTAGGCGTGGCCTTCTCTGTTTAACCGACGCTTAAGCACAGAATCTGGCGCTTAGGCGCCAAAACTCTTTTGCACAATTTTCACTTTTTTGCTCCAAATTTGATCCTTTTTCACTCCTTTAATCATTTTTCAATTTTTACTTGTAATGCATAAAAAACACAAAAATACCTTCCATTAAAGCACAATATTTAAAAAATAGGTATAAAAATGTGTCTAAATAACAATTCTGGTGGTAATAATCAGCAATGGGGGAACAACTAACTAAACCCAATGGGAAACTGGAACTACCAAGGGAATAATAATTATAGATCTACTTATCCTCCAGGTATCAATAGTAATACACAATTTAAGGATAAGAAGTTGTATATAGAAGAAGTGGTGTTACAAATGGAAACTCAGTTACAAGACAAGGAGCTACAATTAGAAATATTGAGAATCAACTTGGAAAAATAGCAAATTCATTAAGTAATAGATCCTATGGAGCACTTCCTAGGCAAATTGCAAGTTCATTAAGTAATAGATCCCAAGGAATACTTCCAAGTAATACTGAATCAAATCCAAAAGACCAGAATAAAGAGCAAGTTAAAGTCGTACAACTTGAAAGCGGAAGAGAGTTGGAAGGTAGGATTCAAAAAGAGAGTGAAGTAGATAGATAAAAAATTGAAGAATAAAAAGAGAATGCTCCAAAAGAATCTAAAAGACCTATTTCTCTGCCAAAAATTGATTCAAAAAAACCACCACCTCCATTTCCTCAGAGGCTTCGATAACAAAAGTTGGATAAGAAATTTTCAAAATTTTTAGAAAAATTTATGAAGCTTACAATCAATATTCCATTTGCTGAAGCCTTAGAACAAATGTCAAGCTATGTAAAGTTTTTGAAGGATATTATAGAAAAAAGAAGTTTGAAGATAATGAGGCGATTGCATTTAGTGAGGAGTGCAGTGCTATAATTCAAAAGAAACTTCCTAAAAAACTTAAAGATCCTGATAGCTTTATAATTCTACGTGCAATAGGAGACAGATTTTATGGGAAAGCCTTATGTGATTTAGGTGCAAGCATTAACCTTATGTCATTATCAATATTTAAAATATTGGGATTAGGAGAAACAAACCCTACTACTGTAATTCTGCAGTTAGCAGATCGTTCAATAACCTATCCTAAAGGAGTTATAGAAGATGTTCCAGTGAAAGTGGATCAATTTATCTTTCCTGTTGATTTCATTGTGCTAGATATGGAGGAGATACCTATCATTTTGAGGAGACCTTTCCTAGCCACAGGAAGAGCAATGATAGATGTGCAAAAAGGGGAATTAACAATGTGCGTCAATGATACGGGAAGAGTAATGATAATTGTGCATAAAGGGAAATTAATAATGCACGTCAATGATCAAACTGTTACTTTTAACATTTCAAAATCAATGAAATACCCTGCAAAATGTAAGATGATGAATTTTATAGAATGGATGTTATAATATTCTTAACGAATGTCATTTCAAGACTACTTATGAAGAAAAATCTGAAGAAAAAGATTTGTAACACGAGCAAGAAGAGGAATTAGATCAATGTGTAAACCTTTTTAAGGAAAATTCGAGCTATGTTCATGAAAGTTTTGAAATTTTGGACACGATAGACAAAGATAAATCATTTTGTCCATCTATTGAAAAACCTCCAAAACTTGAGTTCAAGATACTTCCTGAACATTTAAAATATGCCGTTTTAGGAGTTTCCTCTACTTTACCTGTTATAATTTCCTTAAAGTTAACAAAGGAAGAAGAAGAAAAAATGATGAAAATTTTAAAAAATTTTAAGAAAGCTTTTGGATAGAGAATTGCTGATATTAAAGGAATCAGACCTTCAATTTGTATGCATAGAATTAATTTAGAAAAAAACTACAAACCTAGGGTTGATCTATATAGGAGATTAAATCCTGTTATGAAAGACGTTAATAAGAAACAAATTATAAAGTGGTTAGATGCTGGAATTATCTACCGTATTTTAGATAGTGCATGGGTTAGTCCAATTCACTGTGTTCCTAAGAAAGGAGGAGTAACTGTAAACTGTGAATGAGCATAATGAATTAATACCTACAAAAAAGTTACAGAGTAGAGAATATGCATTGATTATAGAAAATTAAATCTTACCACTAGGAAAGATCATTTTCCACTACCCTTTCTAAATCAAATGTTGGATAGACTAGCTAAGCATAAATACTTTTGTTTTCTGGATGGATATACTTGTTATCATCAAATTCAAATATCTCCTGAGGGTTAAGAGAAAATAATATTTACCAGTCCTTGTGGTGCTTTTGCTTTTAGAAGAATGCCCTTTGGTTTATGTAATGCCCCTGTTATTTTTCAAAGATGTATGATGGCAATTTTTTGTGATTTAATTGAAAAAGGGATTGAAGTCATTATGGATGACGTTTTAGTGTTTGGAACTTCATTTGACTCATGTTTAAAACATTTATCTAAAGTTCTTAAGCCCTGTGAAGAAACAAATTTAGTCCTTAACTGGGAAAAATGCCAATTTATGTTGATCGCTAATTTACCTTCTCTAACAAATGTAAGGGAAATTAAGAGTTTTTAAGGACAAGTTGGATTCTACAGGTGATATATTAAAAACTTTTCTAAGATTGCTAAGCCTTTATGCAATTTACTGGAGAAAGATGCAATTTTCAATTTTGATGAGGAAAGCCTAAAAGCTTTTAAATTATTACCAATTATAGTTTCACCAAATTGGGGAAAACCTTTTGAACTTATGTGTGATGCAAGTGATTATGATATTGGAGCTGTTTTAGGACAAAGATATTGATAAAATTTTTAATTTATTTACTATGCTAGTAAAACTCTTAATGAAACTCAAATTAGTTATACAACAACTGAAAAAGAGTTATTAGAAATAATGTATGCCTTTGATAAATTTAGATCATATTTGATTGGAACTCATTGTATAGTGCATACAAATCATTCTGCTATTAAGTACTTAATGAAAAAGAAGGATACTAAACCAAGATTTATAAGATGAATTCTTCTTTTACAACATTTGATTTTAAAATAGTAGATCGGAAGGCAACTAAAAATTAAATTGCTGATCATCTGTCCAGGATTGAATTATAAAAACCACTCAGCTTTGATAATGAAATTAATGAACATTTTCTAGATGAAAAATTGTTCACTTTTAATGAGTGGCGTGTTCCCTGGTATGCCGACATTGTGAACTTTATTGTTAGTGATATTATACCCTATGGAATGACATACCAACAGAAAAGGAAATTTATTTCTCAAGCTAAGACTTATTTTTGGGTGACCCATTTTTATATAAACAAGGAAATGATCTGATTATTCAAAGATATGTACCATTAGAAGAAACTTATGAAATTATCCAAAAATGTCATAATTCTGATTTTGGGGGAATTTTGGTGTTGATAAAACATCATACAAAATTCTACAATCTGGATTTTATTGGCCTACAATTTGATGTTAATGCTTATATCAAAAGTTGTGATAGATGTCAAAGAGTAGGCAATATTTCTAGAAGAAATGAGATGCCCCTCAATTAAATGCTAGAAGTTGAAATATTTCATGTTTGGGGATTATATTTCATGGGATAAATATTTGAATTGGACTAACTCATGCACTATCTGAAATAGGGTAAATAATTCCAGCATCTAACCACTTTAAAATTTCTTTCTTTACAACTTCTTTCATAACAAGATTCAATCTCCTTTGCGGGTCAGCCCTGGGTTTGCAGTTCTCTTCCATATAAATTCTATGCATACAAATTGAAGGACTTATTCCTTTAATATTAGCAATTGTCCATCCGAAAGCTTTCTTAAAATTTTTCAAAATTTTCATCAACTTTTCTTCTTCTTTCTTTGTTAACTTTGAGGAAATTATAACAGGTAAAGTAGAGAAATCTCCTAAAAAGGCATATTTTAAATGTTCATGAAGTATCTTCAACTCAAGTTCTGGAGGTTTTTCAATAGATGGACGAAATGATTTATCTTTGTCTATCGTGTACAAAATTTTAAAACTTTCATGAACATAACTCGAATCTTCCTTAAAAAGATTTATACATTGATCTAATTCATCTCCTTGCTCGTGTTCCAAATCTTTTTCTTCAGATATTTCTTCATAAGTAGTTCTAAAATGGCATTCTCTTAGATATCTTATAACATCCATCCTATAGCATTCATTATCTTTACGTTTTACAGGGTATTTCATTGATTTTGAAATTTTAAAAGTAATAGTTTGATCTTTGACGCGCATTGTTAATTCCTCTTTCTGCACATCTATCATTGCTCTTCCTATGGCTAGGAAAGGTCTCCTCAAAATGATAGGTATCTCTTTATATTCTTCCATATCTAGCACAATGAAATCAATAGGAAAGATATATTGATCCACTTTCACTAAGACATCTTCTATAACTCATTTAGGGTATGTTATCAAACGATCTGCTAACTGCAGAGTTACAGTAGTAGGGGTTATTTCTCTAATCCCAATGTTTTGAATATTGATAATGACATAAAGTTAATGCTTCCACCTAAATCACATAAAGCTTTCCCATAAAATATGTCTCCTATTGCACATGGAATTGTAAAGCTAAGGATTTTTGAGCTTTCCAGGAAGCTTCTTCTGAATTATTGCACTGCACTCTTCACTAAGTGCAATAGTTTCATTATTTTCAAACTTTCTTTTCCTGTTGAGAATATCCTTCATAAATTTTACATAGCTCAACATTTATTCTATGGCTTCAGCAAATGGAATATTAATTGTAAGCTTCTTAAATATTTTTAGAAACTTTGAAAATTGTTTATCCAACTTTTGCTGACAAAGTCTCTGAGGAAATGGAGGTACTGGTATTTCCAAATCATATTTTAGTGGATAAATAGGTCTCTCAAAATCTCTTGGAGCTTCTTCTTTTGATTCTTCAATTTCTTCTCTCTCTACTTCAATTTCTTTTTGAACCCGACCTTTCAACTCTCTTCCGCTTCTAAGTTGAACGAGTTTTACTTGTTCTTTATTCTGGGCTTTTGGATTGATTCAGTATTACTAGGAAGTGTTCCTTGGGATCTATTACTTAATGAATTTGTTATTTTTCCAAGTTGATTCTCAATATTTCTTGTTGTAGCTCCTTAACTTTGTAATTGATTTCCCATTTGTAACACCACTTCTTCTATAGACAACTTCTTCTCCTTAAACAGTGTATTACTATTGAAACCTAGAGGAAAAGTAAATCTATAATTATTATTGCCTTGGTTGTTCCATTTTCCCAATGGGTTTCCTTGGTTGTTCCCCCATTGTTGATTATTACCACCCGAATTGTTGTTCTAGTTAAAGTTGGGATAGTTCTTCCAAACTGGGTTATAATAATTTTAATATGGGTTTTTCTGCTTATTATTTATGACATTCAAAGTTTCTAATGGAGCTTGAGAATCTACCATTTGGCCTAATGAATTCTCTTCAATCATGAAAATTGGTTGAGAAAAATTCATTCCAAATTGGTCTAACTTCCTTGAAATTGCAGCAATTTGATTTGCTAACATGGTAAATGCATCAGTTTCATGAATATTGGCTACTTTCTTAGGCTTTACCCTCTTAGAAGGCCATTGAAAATTATTGGTAGCCATTTCTTCAATTAAAGCATAAGCGTCATGAAATGTAGCAGCGACATCAATAATAGATCTAAGAGAACCAATTAATCCATTATAAAAGGTTTGAATTATTATAGTGGTATCGATAGTTGATCTAAGAGAACCAACTAATCCATTATTAAAAGTTTGAATTATTAACCAATCTGGTATAGCGTTGTGTGGAAGCTTTCTTAAGAGTTCTTTAAATTTTCTATGCTTCATAAAGAGATTCCCCTTCGAACTGATTAAAAGATGTAATATCATTTCTAAGCTTTGTAGTTTTTTATGGTGGAAAATATTTAATAAGGAATTTTTGTGTTAAATCACCCCAAGTTCTGATAAATCCACATCTTAGTTTTATCCCTCAATGAGAAATGAAATAACCTAAGTCTTATGACATTATCAGATACACCATTGTATTTAAATGTAGCTCACAATTCTAGAAAATTGGCAAGATGTAAATTTGGATCTTTAGTTGGTGATCCCCCAAATTGATTATTTGATACCATTTGGATAATAGCAGGTTTAAGCTCAATAATTAACTGCTATGGTAGGTTTTTGAATAGTACAATGAAGTTCAACTACATTAGGGCTGACATAATCTTATAGGTCTAAACTCTTAATGAATTTCAGCATTTTGATTATTTTGGTCAGCCATTTCTATAATTTTTTTGGATTTTTCAAAATATATAATTTTTTTGGTTTTTCTGATCTTTCTAATAGTTCTTTCTAATTCAGAATCGTAGGGCAATAGTCCTTCAGAACCTGAATTACGCATACACTAACATATAATAAAATAACAAAAACAAAATAAGATAAGATAAGATAACTTAAAGTTTAAATAAGACTTTCTAATAATAGAAATTTGCTTTTAAAATCAATTTCTCCCCCGCAACGGCGCCAAAAACTTGATCCATGGATACTGCTAATATGCACAGTACAACAATAATTCAGATTATATTTCACTTATATTTCCTTACTTTGCAACAAAACCAAAAATTTGATCATGAAAAAAATAAGAATTTACTTTTTAAGTTATATATATTGGGATACTACGCAAGTATATGTATCATTATCAAGTAATATAGGACTTCTTGATTAAGACCTGAATATCTAACCCACACGGAGAATACGCAATATGCACTATTAAATAGTAAACTTTTTATTTTTAATAAAAAGATAATTATCTAAACTAAAGATGATTTTTTCAGTAATGAAAATTTAAATATTTTTGGTATTTTCAATATTTTGATAGAACAATAACAATTTAAAAAGATAACTAGAGTTTTTGTAGAAGAAAAGCACTAAATATGAAAATATCTTTCTTCTTGTTATGAATCAGTAATAAGTATAGGAATTCTATTGTGGAAGTATGAAAATTTTGTTGTGCCAAAAAAGAGAAATAATATTATTTACCCTTACTAGAGATGATATAAAGAACATTTTCTAATTTAAAGTTTGAATAGTTTTGAAGACCGACTAGGCAGAAAAGATAGTAGCTCTCACTCTAGAGTTCCCTCGATTCCCTCCACCTAAGGGCTGACATTTTCATATCAGAACCTAAAACAATAAACCAAGTTGGGGGCTTTAACCTATCATTTAAAGTCCTCTAACTCTACACCCTTCAAAGAATATTTCTCTATTTATTTGCACTCAATCATATGAACTATNATAAATCACCTTAAGTTCTGATAGATCCAGGTGTTAATGAATTCAACCACATCATAGATTTATCCCTCAGTGAGAAACAAAATAATTTAAGTCTATGGCACCATCTGATACACCATCATATTTAAATATAGTGCACAATTCTAAAAAATTGGCGAGATGTAAATTTTGATCTTCAGTTGGTGATCCCCCAAACTGGTTATTTGATACCATTTGGATAATAACAGGTTTAAATTCAAATGAATTAGCCACTATAGTAGGTTTTTGAATACTACAATGAAGTTCATCTACCGTAAGGTTGGCATAATCTCGCAAAGGTCTAAATTCTTGATGAATTTCAGCATTTTGATCATTTTGGATTGTCATTTCTGTAGTTTTTTAGATTTTTCTAAACTTTTATTTTTTTTCTTTTTCTAATTTTCTTAGCAGTTCTAATTCAGAATCGTAGGGCACTAGTCCTTCAGAACCTGAACTACGCATACACTAACATAAAATAAAATAAAACACACACAAAAATAAAATACTATAATAAGATATTCCTATAATAACTCTTAAAGTTTAAATAAGACTTTCTGAAATAAAAATTTGCTTTCAATCAATCTCCTCGACAACAGCGCCAAAAACTTGATCTCAACTGTTTATAAGCAACAGTATAACAATGGATGCAATTATATTCTTCACTTATCTTTCCTACTTTGCTATAACACCAAAAACTTGATCCTAAAGAAAACGAGAATTTAAATATATTGGGATACTACGCAAGTATACGTATCGCTATCAAGTAATATAGGACTTTTTTATTAAGCCTCAAATATCGAACCCACAGGAAGTGTTCACAATATGCACATCTAAATAACAAATTTTCTATTTCAAAAAACCATTACTTAAACTATAGATATTTTTATAGTAATTAAAATTCATTTTTTTTTGTATTTTTGATATTTTGACAAAACATAAATAACTTCTAAATATAACTTGAGTTTATGTAAAAGAAAAGCACTGAATATGAAATATCTTTCTCCTTATCATGAATTAGTAATAATTATAGGAATTTTATTGTGCCAAATAGGAGCAATTTTATTATTTACCCTTATTAGACATGCTATAAAGAACATTGGTTAATTTAAAGTTTCAATAGTTCTGAAGACTGGCTAGGCAGGGAAAATACCAGCTCTCACTCTAAAGTTCCCTTGATTCCCTCCACCTGGGGCCTAACATCTTGTATCAGAACCTAAAACAATAAACCAAGTTGGGGGCTTTAGTCTGTCACTCTAAATTCTACACCCTTCAAAGATTATTTCCCTATTTATTTGCACTAAATCATATGAATTACATTCTCATTCATACAACTTCATGTGATTCTTTCCAATTGTTGACTGAGACAATACCATCCGAGTTCTTACATGTTCTCACAACAAATCTTAACATCTAGATGGGTCAGATCAAGAAGTAAATAAAGTACATGAAATTAAATCATCACAACTTCTTCCAACGTTAAAGATTAATACTCTCCACAACTTTTATCCAACACTTTAATTACTTATCATTTTAAGGAGAAATATAAATAAAACTACTCAGAACCCATAGAGAAAATAAAGTCACACTTTAGTTTAAAAGTAGAAATCTTTGTCAAACTAACAAGAAGTCTTGATTAAAACCAAAAGTAGTTTAAAAATAAAGATAAAAACTTATCCCAAATCCTCCACCAAACTCTTAAAGTTTCTTTGAATCTCTTCTCTCTTACAACACTCTTAACTCTCACAATAAAACTAAAAATAAAAAGGAAAAAGTAAANGACATGTTCTCACAACAAATTTTAACATTTGGATTGGCCAAATCAAGAAATAAATGAATTGCATGGGTTTAAATCATCACAACTCCTTCCATCATTTAAGATCAATACTTTCCACAACTTACATCCAATACTTAATTACTTATAATTTTAAGAAGAAAGATAAAGAAAACTACTCAGAATCCATGGAGAAAATAAAACCACATTCTCATTTTAAGAAGAAAGATAAAGAAAACTACTCAGAATTCATGGAGAAAACAAAACTACACTAAGAAATCATTTCCAAACCAACAATAAGTCTCCATTAAAGCCAAAAGTAGTCTCAAAAATAAAAATATAAAAACTTATCTCATGTCCTCCACCAAACTCTTGAAGTTCCTTTGATCCTCTTCTCTTTACAATCACTCAAACTAAAATAACAAAAAGGAAAAAATAAAAGTAAAAGTGGTGCCTGAAAATCTCTCTAAACTAACTCCCCAAATGAAAACTTTCAAAACTTCCCAATACTTTTAGGACCTCTTTCAAAGTCCCAATCTTCTTTCTTTTATAATTTTTAAAAAGGTGCCTTAGTTTCTCTTCAAAATATGTCAAGATTTAATGTATTTCTCCAAGAGATGCATCCTTTCGTGATAATTTTTGTCCATGGTGGTTATAACCACCTATTAAGCTNACAATAAAAAGTCTCAATTAAAACCAAAAGTAGTCTAAAATAAAAGAGAAAAACTTATCTCAAGTCCTCCACCAAACTTTTGAAGTTTCTTTGAATCTCTTCTCTTTTACAACACTCTCAATATAAAACTAGAAATAAAAAAAAAAGATAAATATGTGGTGCCTGAAAATCTCTCCAACCAACTCTCCAATTTTTTAACTTTCAAAACTTTTTCAGTACTTTCAGGACCTCATTCAAAGTTTCAATCTTCTTTCTTTTAGGATTCTCTAAAAGATGTCTTAGTATCTCTTCAAAATGTGTCTTGATTCGATGTATTTCCCCAAGAAATGCATCCTTTCGCAATAATTTTTGTCAATAGTAATTGTAACTACATATTAAGCCAATATGTACCTCAAAAACCTCTTCAAAATTCACAAAAATTGAATTTACTCATCCAATAACTGCCACTGGCGCTTAAGCGCGGGGCCTCTAGTGCTTAGGCGCGGTCTTCTCTGTTTACCCGTCGCTTAAGCGCCGGATCTGGCGCTTAGGCGTCAAAACACTTTGGCATATTTTTCACCTATTTGCTCCAAATTTGATCATTTTTTCACTCATTTAAGCATTTTTCACCTATTTTTTACCTGTATCTGAAAGAAAAACACAAAAATATCTTCTATTAAAGTACAATATCTAAAAAATATGTATAAAAATGTGTCTAAAAACATTCTATATTTTAGGCGTATCAAAATCCCCCAAACCTAAAATGTTACTTATCCTCAAGTGACACTTCAATCGTTAAAAATAAATATGTATAATACGGATATGACTTTCTTTAAGAGTTACTAAAATTTAGATTTAGAAATATAGTAGTCCAATTTAGAAAAAATATTCTGGCANACCGACGCTTAAGCACCGGATCTGGCCCTTAGGCGCCAAAACTCTTTTGTACATTTTTCACTTTTTTGCTCCAAATTTGATCCTTTTTCACTCCCTTAAGCTTTTTTCACCCTTTTTACCTGTATCTGCAAGAAAAACACAAAAATACCTTCCATTAAAGCGCAATATCTCAAAAATAGGTATAAAAATGTGTCTAAAAATACTATATATTTTAGGTGTATCAGTATCCAACTAAATGAAAAGATGATAAATGTTACAGAATGGATATTATTGACTATTTGTTTACTAATTATTTTAAAAAAACATGTAAAGTTAGAAAAAATTAAAAAGAACTATAGGATTAAAAAGAAATTGATTTGCAAGGTAAATCAAATGAGATAAATATCAAGGATTCAAATTATGTTAAGGAAAGTTTTGATAATTTGGACACTACTAAAAATAGTAAACATCTAATCCCATCAATTGAAAAATCTCCTGAACTTGAGATGAACGTGCTCCTAACACATTTAAAGTATGTATTTTTAGGGAACTCATCAACATTATCTATTAAAATATCCTTTGATTTAGGTAAAGCTAAAGAAGAAAAATTAATGGAGACTTCAAAAAATTATAAGAAAGCTTTTAGATGGATGTTAGCTGATAGAGCTTTAATAGAAGATGACCATAAGCCTAGGGCAGACCCTCAAAGGAGATTGAATCCTATCATGAAAGATGTTGCAAAGAGAAAAACTTTAAAATGGTTAGATGCAGGAATTATTTATCTTATTTATATAGTGCTTGGGTTAGTCCTATTAACTGTGTTTCTAAGAAAAAGGGAGTGAGTGTAGCTGTTAATGAATGAAATGAATTAATTCCAAGTCATTGGGTGGTGTATCTATATTGATTATAGATAATTAAACCTCGCCCTAGGAAAGATCACTTTCCTATAACTTTTTTAGATCAAATGTTGGATAGGCTAGTTGGGCAACGATATTTCTGCTTTTTGGATGGATATTTTAGATACCAACAAATCTCTATTGCTCATGGGGATCAGGATAAGGCAACATTTACAAGTTCGTATGGGTCTTTTGCTTTTAGAAGAATGTCTTTCGGTTTATGTAATGCACATGTAACTCTTCAAAGGTGTGTGATGTCTATTTTCTATGATTTAATTGAGAAAGGAATTGAAGTTTTTATGGACGATTTCTCCTTTTTTGGAACCTCTTTTGATTCATTTTAGATCACTTAGCCAAGGTTCTTACACACAATTAAGAAACAATTTTAGTTCTCAATTGGGAAAAATGTCAATTTATAGTCGCAGGAGGAACTTTTTTATGACATAAAATTTCTAAAAATGACATTGAAGTTGATCTAGCATAAATTTAAGTTATTGTTGAACTACCCCCACCTACACGGTGAGCGGAGTTAAAATTTTTTTTAGGACAAGTTGGATTCTACATGTGTTATATTAAAGACTTTTTAAAAATTGATATGCATCTATGACATCTTTCGGAAAAAGATACAACATTTGATTTTAAAGAGGAATGCCTAAGTGCCTTCAAATTATTAAAGGAAAAATTAATCACTGCACCTATTATTATTTTGCCTGATTGGGAAAAACCCATTTGAATTAATGTGTGATGCAACTGATTATGTTATTGGGGTTGTATTAAGGGAAAAATACTATAAGATTTTTTAAGTTATATATTATGTCAGTAAAACTCTTAATAAAGCACAAATTAATTACACTATACTGAAAAGGAGTTATTGACAATATTATATGCTTTTGATAAATTTAAAATTTATCTTAATAGAACTAAATGCATTATGCATACTAATCATTCCGCTATTAAATATTTAATACTGAAGAATGATGCAAAACCAAGGTTAATTAAATGGGCCCTTCCGATGCAAGAATTCAATTTTCAAGTAGTAGATAGGAAGGGTTCTGATAATCAAACTGTTGATCTTTTGTCGAGACTTGAATAGGAAAATTATCAAAACTTTTATTATGTAATAAATGAAAATTTTCCTGATGATATGGCCTATTTTGTGGTATGTATATATAGTTAACAATTTAGTTTGTGATAATTTACCATCAGATTAACGAGCCACCAGAAGAAAAAGTTCATTCACGATGCAAGATTTTACTTTTAGGATGACAGACTTAGTCATCCAAAGATGTTTAACATCTAAAGAAGCTGAGGAAATTATTCAAAAATGTCATAAATCTGATTTTGGGGGAAATTTTGGAGTGGATAGAACTACATTTAAAATTTTACAATCTGGATTCTAATGGACTACATTATTTAGGGATGTTAACACTTATGTGAAAACTTGTGATAGATGTCAGAGAGTAGACAATATTTCTAAGAGAGATGAAGTGCCCCAAAATTTTACTTTGGAAGTTGAAATTTTTTATGTATAGGGTTTAGATTTTATGGGTCCATTTTGACCATCTTTTGAGAAACAATACATTTTATTAGTTATGGATTATGTTTCTAAATGGATTGAAGCTATTGCTTTACCCTGATTTGATTCTCAGAGTATGCAAAATTTTTAAAAATAAATATTTTTTTCCCAATTTGGAATGCCAAGAGTGATCATTATTGATGGGGTAAGTCATTAAAAAAACTATAGAGTTGAAACGTTAACGAGGAAATATGAAATTAAAAATTGAATTGCCACACCTTATTGATGCACCAAAAATATATGCATTCTTAGACCTATATTTTATACTCATTTTTGGTGATATTGCACTTTAAAGGAAGATATTTTTCACGTTTTATTGCGGATTGTTGATTTTTAGGACTTGAAGCAAAAAAGAAGCAAAAAGGGTGAAATTTGGAGTCAAAATGGCAATTTTTTAAGAAATACTCAGCGCCGACGGCACCATGCTGGACGGCGACGTTGCAGACTTACAGAATAGAGGCCAAAATTTCCTCAGTACTGATGGCGCCAGGAGCAGTGCCGACGGCGCCATTTGATAGAGAGCACGGAATTAATTCGTGGGCCACTGGCGTTGACCGCGACAGAATGGGCGTCGACGACGCCAATGTAGGTGCAAGACTAATTTCTAGAAGATTCGACAAATTTGGATGATTTTTGAAGTGTTTTTGGATGCACCTATTGGAAAACTGACATTAGGCTCTATTTAGAGCAAAAATTGATCAGAAAAATTTCTCNTTATGAAAATTTTATTGTGCCAAAAAAGAGCAATAATATTCTTTACCCTTACTAGAGATGCTATAAAGAACATTTGCTAATTTAAAGTTTGAATAGTTTTGAAGACCGGCTAGGCAGAAAAGATAGTAGCTCTCACTCTAGAGTTCCCTTGATTCCCTCCACCTAGGGGCTAACATTTTCGTATCAGAACCTAAAACAATAAACCAAATTGGGGGCTTTAACCTATCACTTTAAAGTCCTTTAACTCTACACCCTTCAATGAATATTTATCTATTTATTTGCACTCAATCATATGAACTATATTCTCATTCATACAACCTCATGTGATTCTTTCCAATTGTTGACTGAGACGGTACCAGCCCAGTTCTAACATGTTCTCACAACAAATTTTAACATTTGGATTGGCCAAATCAAGAAATAAATGAAGTGCATGGGTTTAAATCATCACAACTCCTTCCATCATTTAAGATCAATACTTTCCACAACTTACATCCAATACTTAATTACTTATCATTTTAAGAAGAAAGATAAAGAAAACTACTCAGAATCCATGGAGAAAACAAAACCACACTTTAGTTTAAAAGAAGAAATCATTGTCAAACCAACAATAAGTCTCCATTAAAGCCAAAAGTAGTCTCAAAAACAAAAATACAAAAACTTACCTCATGTCCTCCACCAAACCTCCTTTGATTCTCTTCTCTTTACAATCACTCAATATAAAATAACAAAAAGGATAAAATAAAAGTAAAAGTGGTGCCTGAAAATCTCTCTAAACTAACTCCCCAAATGAGAACTTTCAAAACTTTCCAATACTTTCAAGACCTCTTTCAAAGTCCCAATCTTCTTTCTTTTATAATTTTAAAAAGGTGCCTTAGTTTCCCTTCAAAATATGTCAAGATTTAATGTATTTCTCCAAGAGATGCATCCTTTCGTTATAATTTTTGTCCATGGTGGTTATAACCACCTATTAAGCTAATGGGTGCTTCAAAAACTTCTTCAAAATTTGCAGAAACTGAATTTACTCATCCATTAACTGCCACTGGCACTTAAGCGCGGGGCCTCTAGCGCTTAGGCGCAGCCTTCTCTGTTTAACCGACGAAGCACCAGATCTGGCGCTTAGGCGCCAAAACTCTTTTGTACATTTTTCACTTTTTTGCTCCAAATTTGATCATTTTTCACACCCTTAAGCTTTTTTCACCATTTTTACCTGTATCTGCAAGAAAAACACAAAAATACCTTCCATTAAAATGCAATATCTCAAAAATAGGTATAAAAATGTGTCTAAAAACACAAATATCTATTGCTCATGGGGATCAGGATAAGGCAACATTTACAAGTTCGTATGGGACTTTTGCTTTTAGAAGAATGTCTTTCGGTTTATGTAATGCACATGTAACTCTTCAAAGGTGTGTGATGTCTATTTTCTATGATTTAATTGAGAAAGGAATTGAAGTTCTTATGGTCGATTTCTCCTTTTTTGGAACCTCTTTTGATTCATTTTAGATCATTTAGCCAAGGTTCTTACACACAATTAAGAAACAATTTTAGTTCTCAATTGGGAAAAATGTCAATTTATAGTCGCAGGAGGAACTTTTTTATGACATAAAATTTCTAAAAATGACATTGAAGTTTATCTAGCATAAATTTAAGTTATTGTTGAACTACCCCCACCTACACGGTGAGGGGAGTTAAAAATTTTTTAGGACAAGTTGGATTCTACATGTGTTATATTAAAGACTTTTTAAAAATTGATATGCATCTATGACATCTTTTGGAAAAAGATACAACATTTGATTTTAAAGAGGAATGCCTAACCGTCTTCAAATTATTAAAGGAAAAATTAATCACTGCACCTATTATTATTTTGCCTGAATGGGAAAAACCATTTGAATTAATGTGTGATGCAACTGATTATGTTATTGGGGTTGTATTAAGGAAAAAATACTATAAGATTTTTTAAGTTATATATTATGTCAATAAAACTCTTAATAAAGCACAAACTAATTACACTATACTGAAAAGGAGTTATTGACAATATTATATTCTTTTGATAACTTTAAAATTTATCTTAATAGAACTAAATGCATTATGCATACTAATCATTCCGCTATTAAATATTTAATACTGAAGAATGATGCAAAACCAAGGTTAATTAAATGGGCCCTTCCGATGCAAGAATTCAATTTTCAAGTAGTAGATAGGAAGGGTTCTGATAATCAAACTGCTGATCTTTTGTCGAGACTTGAATAGGAAAATTATCAAAACTTTTACTATGTAATAAATGAAAATTTTCCTGATGATGTGGCCTATTTTTTGGTATGTAGATATAGTTAACAATTTAGTTTGTGATAATTTACCATCAGATTAACGAGCCACCAGAAGAAAAAGTTCATTCACGAGGCAAGATTTTACTTTTGGGATGACCCTTATTTATATAAAGAATGTAGAGACTTAGTCATCCGAAGATATTTAACATCTAAAGAAGCTGAGGAAATTATTCGAAAATGTCATAAATCTGATTTTGGGGGAAATTTTGGAGTGGATAGAACTACATTTAAAATTTTACAATCTGGATTCTAATGGACTACATTATTTAGGGATGTTAACACTCATGTGAAAACTTGTGATAGATGTCAGAGAGTAGACAATATTTCTAAGAGAGACGAAGTTCCCCAAAATTTTACTTTGGAAGTTGAAATTTTTTATGTATAGGGTTTAGATTTTATGGGACCATTTTGACCATCTTTTGAGAAACAATACATTTTATTAGTTATGGATTATGTTTCTAAATGGATTGAAGCTATTGCTTTACCCTGATTTGATTCTCATAGTATTGCAAAATTTTTAAAAAGAAATATTTTTTTCCCAATTTGGAATGCCAAGAGTGATCATTATTGATGGGGGAAGTCATTAAAAAAACTATAGAGTTGAAACGTTAATGAGTAAATATGAAATTAAAAATTGAATTGCCACACCTTATTGATGCACCAAAAATATATGCACTCTTAGACCTAAATTTTATACTCATTTTTGGTGATATGGCGCTTTAAAGGAAGATATTTTTCATGTTTTATTGCGGATTGTTGATTTTTAGGACTTGAAGCAAAAAAGAAGCAAAAAGGGTGAAATTTAGAGTCAAAATGGCGTTTTTGAAGAAATACTCAGCGCTGACGGCACCATGCTAGACGGCGACGTTGCAGACTTACAGAATAGAGGCCAAAATTTCCTCAATACTGATGGCGCCAGAAGGAGTGCCGACGGCGCCATTTGATAGAGAGCAAGGAATTAATTTGTGAGTCACTGGCGTTGACCGCGACAAAAAGGGCGTTGACGACGCCAATGTAGGTGCAAGACTAATTTCTAGAAGATTCGACAAATGAAGTGTTTTTGGATGCACCTATTGGAAAACTAACATTAGGCTCTATTTAGAGAAAAAATTGATCAGAAAAATTTCTCTTCCGCCCCCCAACCACTTTGAGTTCATTTCATTTATTTCTTTAGAGTTTTGAGTTTTATGGTGAGTTTAAATGTGAATTCTTTTCTAAGAGTTGTTAGAGAGGGAGAGAAGTGAGAGATTTCATCTTCCCAACATCTTCTAAGAGATAATCAAAAGTATTGTAGAGAGAGAAAGAATCCAAGAGAGGCTACAAGGGATTTGTTTTGAGAAAGAGTTTCAGATAAGTTTTGTTTGTTTATTATTGTTGTATGAACTTTCTTTTATATATTAAATTNAAGTTTCAGATAAGTTCTGTTTGTTTATTATTGTTGTATGAACTTTATTTTATATATTAAATTTGTGTTTTGTTGTATATTTCTCATGAAGTCTGAGTAGTTTTCTTTATCTTTCTCCCTACTTTGAGATATGGTGAAATGAAGAGATAATTTGGATTTGCCAATTTAAATATAAAATAAATTGTGATGTTTTTCCACTCCGTTCTTAATTTACTTTTCGATCTAGCCAATTGAAATGTTAAAATATATTGTGAACATATGATCCGGGAAATGGAGTATGAGTTTGACAACAGAGTGAAAATCACATTTAATTCCATGGAGGATTATTTCATTCATGAAATTAAGTGCAAATAAATAGGAAAATATACATTNTAAATATAAAATAAATTGTGATGTTTTTCCACTTTGTTCTTAATTTACTTTTCGATCTAGCCAATTGAAATTTTAAAATATATTGTGAAACATATGATCCGAGAAATGGAGTATGAGTTTTACAACAGAGTGAGAATCACATTTAATTCCATGGAGGATTATTTCATTCATGAAATTAAGTGCAAATAAATAGGAAAATATACATTGTTGGGCGTAGAATTGGAGATTTTAGGGTGACAGACTAAAATACCCAATTTGGTCTTAGTGTGTAAGAACTAAAGCAAGTGTTAGCCCTCAGGGGAATGGAAGTGGGAGCTCTGGAATGAGAGTCAGTACTTCCCAGCCTAACTATGAATTTAGGAACTAAACCTGAGATTAGCCAATGATTCTCTATAACACTGAATCAGGATAGATAATTAAAATTGCTCCTATTTGACACAATACAAATTTAAATCATTTATCTCATCTTATTTTACCAAAAACTCATTGTAGTTGGAAAGATGCTTTTCATATTAGATAACTTCATCGCATAAACATAGTTTGGTAGTTACTGTTTAAACTTTGCATTTCAATTTTGCTAGTAGTTAATAATTTAGTTTTCATAGTACATCAAATATTTAAAATTAGTGACAGTAATTTTATTTTATTGCTGTGAATTTTCTAGCTAATTTATCATTTCAAATTTAAACCTTCCTCGTGGGATCGATATTTGGGGCTTAAACAGAAAGTCTTGTATTACTCGATAACAATACGTATACTTATGTAGAATCCCTACGTAATGTGCTTAAATTTATTATTCATAAAATAACGCATCAAGTTTTTGGCATTATTGTAAAGCATAGTCAACTTTATATATTTTGCACAACTATAGCATTGGGATCACTTATCACCCTCAGATTAGTGGTTTAGTAGAAATATCCAATTGTGAATATAAAAGAATATTGGACAAAACTATAAATCTTAACAGAAAATAATGGTCTGCTAGACTTGATTATGCATTTGAGCTTATAGGATTGCTTATAAAACTCTTATAGAAGTATCACCATATAGACTCATATGTGGAAAGGCTTGTCACTTACCAGTTGAATTAGAGCACAAAGTAATGTCACCTATAATTTGAGGAATGCTGGCTAGAATTGATAATTGCAATTTAATGAGCTTGAGCAAATAAGGAGCAATTAAGGAATGAGTCTTATGATAATGCAAAGATTTATAAAGAAGAAATGAAAAATTGGCATGATTGGAAGAATTTGAGAAAAGAATTTGAGCCTTGACAAGAGTTATAATTATATAATAGAAGATTGAAATTATTTTCCGGAAAACTTAAGTCCAAATGGTCAGAGCAATTTATTGTAATGAAAGTCTATCCTTATGGTGTTGTGAATATTAAACATTTGAAAAATAAATGAATAATTAAAGTAAATGGAAATCAACTGAAACCTTACATTTGTGAAAACAAGCATTTTAATGAAAATATCCTGATGTTGGGTCAACCAGAGTAAAAGATTGAATACGTCGGGCGGACGACGTTAAGCCAATCGCTTTGTGAGAGGCAACCCATAGTTACCAGTGTGGATTGATTTCTTTGGTGATTGTTTTTGTGTCAAGTTTATAATGATTTTAACATGTAATGAGGCACAAAACACTTATTTGATGATTAAAATGAGGTTTGGATGAGTAAATTGAACCTTTGGCATTTTTGGGNTGAAGGCTTCGAATAGCAGAGCGGCGCGTGAAGACTTGATACGCCTAACATATATAGTGTTTTTAGACATATTTTTATACCTATTTTTTAGATATTGCACCTTAATGAAAGATATTTTTGTATTTTTCTTGCAGATATAAGTAAAAATGGAAAAAATGCTTAAAGGAGAGAAAAAGGATCAAATTTGGAGAAAAAGGGTGAAAAATTGTGCGAAAGAGTTTTGGCGCTTAAGCGCCGGTTAAACAGAGAAGGTCGTGTCAAAGCATCGAGTCCCCACGCTTAAGCGCCAGTGGCAGTTACTAGATGATTAAAATCGATTTTCACAATTTTTAAAGAGGTCATTAAGGCACCCATTGGCTTAATAGGTGGTTGTAACCACCATGGACGAAAATTATCATGAAAGTTTTGAGGCTCCCATTGGCTTAATAGGTGGTTGTAACCACCATGGACAAAAATTATCATGAAAGGATGCATCTCTTGGAAATGCATTGTAAGACACATTTTGAAGAGATCCCAAGGTACCTCTTGAAAAACTATAAAAGAAAGAAGAGAGGACTTATAAAAGAGTCCTGAAAAGGTCCAAAAAAGTTGGAGTCCTGAAAATATTGACAAGTTTTGAAAGTTCTTTTCTGGGGAGTTAGTTCGAAGAGATTTTCAGGAAGAACTTTTTATGTACTTTATCCTTTTTGTTATTTTGTTTTGAGTGATTGTAAAAGAGAAGAGACTCAAAGGAACTTCAAGAATTTGGATGAGGACTTGAGATAAGTTTTTATCTTTTTATTTTAGACTACTTTTGGTTTTAATTAAGACTTCAAGATTTCTTCTTTTAAACTAAAGTGTGTTTCTTATTTTCTCCATGGATTTTGAGTAGTTTTTTTTAAGTACTTTTAAACTAAAGTGTGGTTTTGTTTTCTCCATGGATTCTGAGTTATTTTCTTTATCTTTCTTTTTTGTTTTAGACTACTTTTGGTTTTAATTGAGACTTGTTGTTGGTTTGACAATGATTTCTTCTTTTCAAACTAAAATGTGGTTTTGTTTTCTCCATGGATTCTAAGTAATTTTTGTTATCTTTTTTCTTAAAATGATAAGTAATTAAGTTTTGGATGGAAGTTGTGGAAAGTATTGATCTTTAATGTTCGAAGAAGTTGTCGTGATTTAAATCCATGCACTTCAATTACTTCTTGATTTGGCCAATCCAAATGTTAAAATTTGTTGTGAGAACATGTAAGAATCACATGAGGTCGTTGTCGGGGATTAAAATCTTCAAGTAGTGGTGTCAACTTCATAAATACTTACATATACAAAATATCGGGATCAAGTTTTTTGAGCCCTTGCCAGGGAGAAGAAAACTAAGTAAATTTCTATTTTTGGAAAGTCTTATTTAAACTTTAAATATTGTATCTTATTTTGTATGTTTTATTTTATTTTATTTCATGTTAGTGTATGCGTAGTTCAGGTTTTCAAGAACTAGTGGCCTATGATTCTGAATTAGAAAAAACTATTAGAAAAATCAGAAAAACCAAAAAAAATAAAAATCTTGAGAAATCCAAAAGAAATTACGGAAATGGCAAACCAAAATAATCAAAATGCTCAAATTCATCAAGAGTTTAGACCATTAAGAGATTATGCCAACCCTACTGTAGATGAACTTCATTATAGTATTCNTTGTGGTCTTCGTTGGTCTCTCACAGACACTTGCACATTACACTTCCACTCACTACCCTAAACCCAAATCTGCTTGACTTTGATCCCTTGACCTTTTGGGAGACTCATGTAGATGATCCCTAAACCCCTTAGCCCTAGGCTAGGGTTTAGCTAGGACTAGTATATGAAGGACCCAAAGTAGGGAATTTTATTAGTTCGTGGCTCAAGTAGGGTGATTGACACTCCAATTTCACCAAAATATCCAGCTTAGCCTTTTACCCCCCAAATCTACCCAAATTACCAAACTACCCTGAAAACCTCAAAATTGACCAAAATTCTCAAAATTATCCAAAACACCCCTCATTTGGCCAAAATTACCAAAAAAACCCCTGGTGACCCAAGCTATTCCAAAACCCTCAAAATCACTTCAAATGTCCTTCAAGTCAATTTAAACCACTCCATTGAGCCCATTGTGACCAATTTGACCTATTTTGACCAAAAGACCTAAATTGCCTTTAAAGGCCCAATTACCTCAATTCACCCCCAATGTCCACCAATTTGATCACATTCTTCCTCAATTTCAATTCTAAACTTAAATTCATCATGTCAAAGTTTGATTCAAACCAAACCATGTCCAATTGACCAACATTTGAATCCAATTTCAACCCAAATCAAAAAGCCCCAATTTGAACCAAAATTTAAAATCTCACTCGATTGAACCCTGAAATCTATCCAATTGCCACAATCTTGCATCTAAAACTCTTCACAACATTTCTACACATCAAATTGAACCTTCAATTGGCCTTGTTCAAGCCTCATTTTAACTCAAAATCAACTTGGACCAAAACCCCCAATTTTGCCCCAAATTGGCCATATCCCCAAATTTAACCAAATTGAACACCATAACCCCAAAATTTCCACCCAATTTTTATCTAAAACTCTTTATGGAAATCACCCACATCNATTTAAATCAAAATCAACTTGGACCAAAACCCCCAATTTTGCCCCAAATTGGCCATGTCCCCAAATTTAACTAAATTGAACACCATAACCCCAAAATTTCCACCCAATTTTTATCTAAAACTCTTTATGGAAATCACCCACATCAAATTGAACCATAAATTGGGCCTTAGCCAAACTCTAATCCAACTTCAAGCCAAATTGCCCAAATTTAAACCCATGACCCAAATGTAACCAAACTTAGTTAAAGTGGTCAACTCAAGACCACTAAAACCACCAACTGGACTCTAGTGGCTAGGGTAGATCCATCTAGCCCACCCTATGTGAGCCATGGACCAATGGTCCCATAGATTAATGGATTTCTTTCCTAAAATTCTTAAGCCAAAGATATCTTTGTCAAAACCAATCACTAATCCAAATTAATTGCTTTAACAGATTCCCATGAGGTTTCTGAGCCACTTGAGCACCTCCCCTGCCCTAGCTAACCACTTTAGTAGCTGGAGGAGCCAAACTCAAGAGCCCCCATGCCTCAATCCAAACCCAATTTCACCCATCNATAGTGGCTAGGGTAGATCCATCTAGCCCACCCTATGTGAGCCACGGACCAATGGTCCCCTAGATTAATGGATTTCTTTCCTAAAATTCTTAAGCCAAAGATATCTTTGTCAAAACCAATCACTAATCCAAATTAATTGCTTTAACAGATTCCCCTGAGGTTTCTGAGCCACTTGAGCACCTCCCCTGCCCTAGCCAACCACTTTAGTAGCTGGAGGAGCCAAACTCAAGAGCCCCCATGCCTCAATCCAAACCCAATTTTACCCATCCAAGATGGCTAGCTCCAATTGGCTTTTAGCATTTTTCTGCTCTCCACCTGAGCACCCAATTGCACCTGAAATGAAGCCCAACCAGCCACCCTACGCCCTTCTATTTAAACCTTCTTCTCCATGACCAAAAGAGGAGATAGCCCAATTCCTTTGGGAAACTCTACCTAAATGCTCCCAGATACTCATTTGAAGCTACTACAACCATTTGATTGAGGCCTCCCCTCTCAGATAAAGGTATTGAACTTTAACCATAAATCGAGCTTAAATTGATTCTTCATACGTATTTACTGTATTTCATACTATAAATCATATGAATGTGTTTTTCTTGAGTAGATGAAGGTGTAGGAACAAACCCGAAGTGATTTTGTTGAGTCTAGCTCGAGATCTTAAGTTTTTGCTAGGTCATTTGGGGACAATAAANCACCCATCCATAATGGCTAGCTCCAATTGGTCTTTAGCATTTTTTTGCTCTCCACCTGAGCACCCAATTGCACCTGAATTGAAGCCCAGCCAGCCACCCTACGCCCTTCTATTTAAACCTTTTCTCCATGACCAAAAGAGGAGCTAGCCCAATTCTTTTGGGAAACTCTACCCAAATGCTCTCAGATACTCATTTGAAGCTACTACAACCATTTGATTGAGGCCTCCCCTCTTAGATAAAGGTATTGAACTTTAACCATAAATCGAGCTTAAATTGATTATTCATACGTATTTACTATATTTCATACTATATAAATCATATGAATATGTTTGTCTTGAGTAGATAAATGTGTAGGAGCAAACCCGAAGTGATTTTGTTGAGTCTAGCTCGAGATCTTAAGTTTTTGCTAGGTCATTTGGGGACAATAAACGGATGTCATCCAATCGCGCCTGTATTGGATGGATAGATGAGATTGCGTTGGATGAGTGGATAGACTGAAAAGGCAGGTTGACGAGGCAGTTATGTGGCCGAAGGCATCGAATAGCAGAGTGGCGCGTGGATACTTGATACGCCTAACATATATAGTGTTTTTAGACATATTTTTATACCTATTTTTGAGATATTGCACCTTAATGAAAGGTATTTTTGTGTTTTTCTTGCAGATATAAGTAAAAATGGAAAAATTGCTTAAAGGAGAGAAAAAGGATCAAATTTGGAGAAAAAGGGTGAAAAATTTTGCGAAAGAGTTTTGGCGCCTAAGTGCCAGATTCGACGCTTACGCACCGGTTAAACAAAGAAGGTCATGTCAAAGCACCGAGGCCCCACGCTTAAGTGCCAGTGGCAGTTACTAGATGATTAAAATCATTTTTCCCAAATTTTAAAGAGGTCATTAAGGCACCCATTGGCTTAATAGGTGGTTGTAACCACCATGGACGAAAATTATCATGAAAGTTTTGAGGCTCCCATTGGCTTAATAGGTGGTTGTAACCACCATGGACAAAAATTATCATGAAAGGATGCATCTCTTGGCAAATACATTGAATTAAGACACATTTTGAAGAGATCCCAAGGTACCTCTTGGAAAACTATAAAAGAAAGAAGAGAGGACTTAGAAAAGAGTCCTGAAAAGGTCCAAAAAAGTTGGAGTCCTGAAAATATTGACAAGTTTTGAAAGTTCTTTTCTGGGGAGTTAGTTCGAAGAGATTTTCAGGAACAACTTTTTATGTACTTTATCTTTTTTGTTATTTTTCTTTTGAGTGATTGTAAAAGAGAAGAGATTCAAAGGAACTTCAAGAGTTTGGTGGAGGACTTGAGATAAGTTTTTATCTTTTTATTTTAGACTACTTTTGGTTTTAATTAAGACTTATTGTTAGTTTGAAAATGATTTCTTCTTTCAAACTAAAATGTGGTTTTGTTTTCTCCATTGATTCTAAGTAATTTTTGTTATCTTTTTTCTTAAAATGATAAGTAATTAAGTTTTGGATGGAAGTTGTGGAAAGTATTGATCTTTAATGTTCGAGGAAGTTGTCGTGATTTAAATCCATGCACTTCAATTACTTATTGATTTGGCCAATCCAAATGTTAAAATTTGTTGTGAGAACATGTAAGAATCACATGAGGTCGTTGTCGGGGATTAAAATCTTCAAGTAGTGGTGTCAACTTCATAAATATTTACATATACAAAATATCGGGATCAAGTTTTTTGAGCCCTTGCCAGGGAGAAGAAAACTATGTAAATTTCTATTTTTGGAAAGTCTTATTTAAACTTTAAATATTGTATCTTATTTTGTATGCTTTATTTTATTTTATTTTATGTTAGTGTATGCGTAGTTCAGGTTTTGAAGAACTAGTGGCCTGCGATTCTGAATTAGAAAAAACTATTAGACAAATCAGAAAAACCAAAAAAAATAAAAATCTTGAGAAATCCAAAAGAAATTACAGAAATGGCAAACCAAAATAATCAAAATGCTGAAATTCATCAAGAGTTTAGACCATTAAGAGATTATGCCAACCCTACTGTAGATGAACTTCATTATAGTATTCAAAAACCTATTATAGTGGCTAATTCATTTGAGATTAAACTTGTTATTATCCAAATGGTGTCAAATAATCAGTTTGGGGGATCACCAATTGAAGATCCAAATTTACATTTTACCAATTTTCTAGAATTGTGTGTTACATTTAAACACGATGGTGTTTCAAACGATGTCATAAGACTTAGGTTATTTCCTTTCTCACTGAGGGATAAAGCTAAGATGTGGTTGAACTCGTCAGCACCTGAATCTATCAGAACTTGGGGTGATTTAGCACAAAAATTTCTTGCTAATAAGTTTCCACCATCAAAAACTGCAAAGCTTAGAAATTATATTACATCTTTTAATCAGTTTGAAGGGGAATCTTTTTATGAAGATGGGAATAATTTAAAGAACTCTTAAGAAAGTATCCACACCATGCTATACCAAATTGGTTAATAATTCAAACATTTTATAATGAATTAATTGATTCTCTTAGATCTATTATCGATGTCGATGCTGGTGGTTCATTGATGTCAAAACCATTTCATGACGCTTATGCTTTAATTGTAGAGATGACTATCAAAAATTTTTAATGGCCTTCTGGGAGAGTGAATCCAAAGAAAGTAGCCAATATTCATGAAACTGATGCATTTACTATGTTAGCAAATCAAGTTGATGCAATTTCAAGGAAGTCAGACCAATTTGGAATGAATTTTTCTCAACCAATCTCCATGATTGAAGAAAATTCATTAGGCCTGATAATTTCAAAGAAGTTAGACCAATTTGGAATGAGTTTTTCTCAACCAATTTCCATGATTGAAGAGAATTCATTAGGCCAAATGGTAGATAAATTTTAAGGAAGTTACACCAATTTGGAATGAATTTTTCTCAACCAATTTCATGATTGAAGAGAATTCATTAGGCCAAATGGTAGATTCTCAAGCATCATTAGAGAGTTTGAATGCCATAAATAATAAGCAAAATAACCCTTATTCCAATTATTAACCCAGGTTGGAAGAACCATCCCAACTTTAACTCGAATAACAATTTGGGTGGTAATAATCAGCAATGGAGGAACAACCAAGTAAACCTATTGGGATACTCAAACAATGAAGGGAATAATAATTATAGATCTACTTATCCTTCAGGAATCAACAGTAACACACAATTTAATGAAAAGAAGTTGTATATAGGAGAAGTGGTCTTACAAATGGGTAATCAGTTACAAATTCAAAGAGCTACAATTAGAAATATTGAGAATAAACTTGGGCAAATTGCAAGTTCATTAAGTAATAGATCCCAAAAAACTCTTCCTGGTAATACTGAATCAAATGCAAAAAACCAGAATAAAGAGCAAGTTAAAGCCGTATAACTTAGAAGCGGTAGAGAGTTGGAAGGTATGATTCAAAAGGAGATTGAGGTAGAGAGAGAAGAAATTGAAGAATCAAAAGAGGATGCTCTGAAAGATTCTGAAAGACATATTTGTCCGCCAAAAATTGATTTGAAAAAATCACCACCTCCATTTCCTCAGAGAGACTTTGACAACAGAAGTTAGATAAGCAATTTTCAAAATTTCTGGAAATATCTAAGAAGCTTACAATCAAAATTCTATTTGTTGAAGCCTTAGAACAAACGTCAAGCTATGTAAAGTTTATGAAGGTTATTCTCAACAAAAAAAGGAAGTTTGAAGATAATGAGACTGTTACACTTAGTGAGGAGTGCAATGCAATAATTCAGAAGAAACTTCCTGAAAAGATTAAAGATCCTGGTACGTTTATAATTCCAGGTGCAATAGGAGACATATTTAATGAGAAAGCTTTATGTGATTTAGGTGCAAGCATTAAACTTATGTCATTATCAATATTTAAAAGATTGGGATTAGGAGAAATAACCCCTACTATTGTAACTCTGTAGTTAGCATATCATTCAATAACCTATCCTAAAGGAGTTATAGAAGATTTCCTAGTGAAAGTGGATCAATTTATCTTTCTATTGATTTCATTGTGCTAGATATGGAGAAAGATAAAGAGATACCTATCATTTTGAGGAGACCTTTCCTAGCCACAGGAAGAGCAATGATAGATGTGCATAAAGGGGAATTAACAATGCGCGTCAATGATCAAACTGTTATTTTTAACATTTCAAAATCAATGAAATACCCTGTAAAAGGTAATGATGATGAATACTATAGAATGGATGTTATAAGATATCTAAGCAAATGTCATTTCAAGACTACTTATGAAGAAAAATTTGAAGAAAATGATTTGGAACATGAGCAAGAAGAGGATTAGATCAATGTGTAAACCTTTTTAAGGAAGATTCAAGTTATGTTTAAGAAAGTTCTGAAATTTTGGACACGATATACAAAGATAAATCATTTTGTCCATCTATTGAAAAACCTCTAGAATATGAGTTGAAATTACTTCCTGAAGATTTGAAATATGCCTTTTTAGGAGATTCCTCTACTTTACCTATTATAATTTCCTCAAAGTTAACGAAGGAAGAAGAAGAAAAACTGATGAAAATACTGAAATATTTTAAGAAAGCCATCGGATGGAAAATTGCTGATATTAAAGGAATCAATCATTCAAGTTGTATGCATAGAATTAATCTGGAAGAAAACTACAAACCCAGGGCTGATCTACAAAGGAGATTAAATCCTGTTATGAAAGAGGTTGTTGAGAAAAAAATTTTAAAGTGGTTAGATGCTGGAATTATCTACCTTATTTCAGATAGTGCATGGGTTAGTCCAATCAGTTTGTTCCTAAGAAAGGAGTAATTGTAACTGTGAATGAGCATAATGAGTTAATACCTACTAGACAAATTACAGGTTGTTCCTAAGAAAGGAAGAATAAATGTAACTGTGAATGAGCATGATGAGTTAATACCTACTGAACAAGTTACAGGGTGGCGAATATGCATTGATTATAGAAAATTAAATCTTGTCACTACCCTCTCTAGATCAAATGTTGGATAGACTAGCTGGGCATAAATACTTTTATTTTCTGGATTGATATATCGGTTATAACCAAATTCAAATATCTCCTGAGGATCAAGAGAAAACAACTTTTACTAGTTCTTATGGTACTTTTGCTTTTAGAAGAATGCCCTTTGGTTTATGTAATGCCCTTGCTATATTTTAAAGATGTATGATGACAATCTTTTGTAATTTATTAGAAAAAGGGATTGAAGTCTTTTTGGAAGAATTTTAAGTGTTTGAAACTTCATTTGTCTCATGTTTAGAACATTTATCTAAAGTTCTTAAGTGCTATGAAGAAACAAATTTAGTCCTTAACTAGGAAAAATGCCAATTTATGGTAGCAGGAGGAATTGCAGGTCATCAAATATCAGAAAATGGTATGGAAGTAGATCTTGCTAAAATTCAAGTGATTGCTAATAGTCATCAAATATAAGAAAATTGTATGGAATTAGATCCTGCTAAAATTCAAGTGATCGCTAATTTACCTTATCCAACAGTCAAATATCAAAAAATGGTATGGAAGTAGATCCTGCTAAAATTCAGGTGATCGCTAATTTACCTTATCCAATAAATGTAAGGAAAATTAAGAGTTTTTTAGGACATGTTGGATTCTACNACAAAGCTTAGAAATGATATTACATCTTTTAATCAGTTTGAAGGGCATCTTTTTATGAAGATGAGAATAATTTAAAGAACTCTTAAGAAAGTATCCACACCATGTTATACCAGATTGGTTAATAATTCAAACCTTTTATAATGGATTAATTGATTCTCTTATATCTATTATCGATGCCGATGCTGGTGGTTCATTGATGTCAAAACCATTTCATGATGCTTATGCTTTAATTGTAGAGATGACTATAAAAAATTTTTAATGGCCTTCTGGGAGAGTGAATCCAAAGAAAGTAGCCAATATTCATGAAACTGATGCATTTACTATGATAGCAAATCAAGTTGCTGAAATTTCAAGGAAGTTACACCAATTTGGAATGAATTTTTTTCAACCAATTTCATGATTGAAGAGAATTCATTAGGCCAAATGGTAGATTCTCAAGCATCATTAGAGAGTTTGAATGCCATAAATAATAAGCAAAATAACCCTTATTCCAATTATTAACCCAGGTTGGAAGAACCATCCCAACTTTAACTCGAATAACAATTCGGGTGGTAATAATCATCAATGGAGGAACAACCAAGTAAACCTATTGGGATACTCAAACAATGAAGGGAATAATAGTTATAGATCTACTTATCCTTCAGGAATCAACAGTAACACACAATTTAAGGATAAGAAGTTGTATATAGAAGAAGTAGTGTTACAAATGGGTAATCAGCTACAAATTCAAAGAGCTACAATTAGAAATATTGAGAATCAACTTGGGCAAATTGCAAGTTCATTAAGTAATAGATCCCCAAAAACACTTCCAGGTAATACTGAATCAAATGCAAAAAACCAGAATAAAGTGCAAGTTAAAGCCGTATAACTTAGAAGCGGTAGAGAGTTGGAAGGTATGATTCAAAAAGAGATTGAGGTAGAGAGAGAAGAAATTGAAGAATCAAAAGAGGACGCTCTGAAAGATTCTGAAAAACCTATTGGTCCGCGAAAAATTGATTTGGAAAAATCACCACCTCCATTTCCTCGGAGAGACTTCGACAACAGAAGTTAGATAAGCAATTTTCAAAATTTCTGGAAATATCTAAGAAGCTTACAATCAAAATTCCATTTGTTGAAGCCTTAGAACAAATGTCAAGCTATGTAAAGTTTATGAAGGTTATTCTCAACAAAAAAAGGAATTTTGAAGATAATGAGACTATTGCACTTAGTGAGGAGTGCAGTGCTATAATTCAGAAGAAACTTCCTGAAAAGATTAAAGATCCTGGTAGGTTTATAATTCCATGCGTAATAGGAGACATATTTTATGGGAAAGCTTTATGTGATTTAGGTGCAAGCATTAAACTTATGTCATTATCAATATTTAAAATATTGGGATTAGGAGAAATAACCCCTACTACTGTAACTCTGTAGTTAGCATATCATTCAATAACCTATCCTAAAGGAGTTATAGAAGATTTCCTAGTGAAAGTGGATCAATTTATATTTCTATTGATTTCATTGTGTTAGATATGGAGAAAGATAAAGAGATACCTATCATTTTATGGAGACCTTTCCTAGCCACAGGAAGAGCAATGATAGATGTGCATGAAGGGGAATTAACAATGCGCGCCAATGATCAAACTGTTATTTTTAACATTTCAAAATCAATGAAATACCCTGTAAAAGGTAAAGATGATGAATACTATATAATGGATGTTATAAGATATCTGAGCGAATGCCATTTCAAGACTACTAATGAAGAAAAATTTGAAGAAAAAGATTTGGAACATGAGCAAGAAGAGAATTAGATCAATGTGTAAACCTTTTTAAGGAAGATTCAAGTTATGTTTAAGAAAGTTCTGAAATTTTGGACACGATATACAAAGATAAATCATTTTGTCCATCTATTGAAAAACCTCTAGAATATGAGTTGAAATTACTTCCTGAAGATTTGAAATATGCCTTTTTAGGAGATTCCTCTACTTTACCTGTTATAATTTCCTCGAAGTTAACGAAGGAAGAAGAAGAAAAACTGATGAAAATAGTGAAATATTTTAAGAAAGCCATCGGATGGAAAATTGCTGATATTAAAAAAATCAGTCATTCAAGTTGTATGCATAGAATTAATTTGGAAGAAAACTACAAACCCAGGCTGATCTACAAAGGAGATTAAATCTTGTTATGAAAGAGGTTGTTGGGAAAGAAATTTTAAAGTGGTTAGATGCTGGAATTATCTACCTTATTTCAGATAGTGCATGGGTTAGTCCAATCAGTTTGTTCCTAAGAAAGGAGTAATTGTAACTGTGAATGAGCATAATGAGTTAATACCTACTAGACAAATTACAGGTGTTCCTAAGAAAGGAAGAATAAATGTAACTGTGAATAAGCATGATGAGTTAATACCTACTGAACAAGTTACAGGGTGGCGAATATGCATTGATTATAGAAAATTAAATCTTGTCACTACCCTCTCTAGATCAAATGTTGGATAGACTAGCTGGGCATAAATACTTTTATTTTCTGGATTGATATATCGGTTATAACCAAATTTAAATATCTCCTGAGGATCAAGAGAAAACAACATTTACTAGTTCTTATGGTACTTTTGCTTTTAGAAGAATGCCCTTTGGTTTATGTAATGCCCCTGATATATTTCAAAGATGTATGATGCCAATCTTTTGTGATTTATTAGAAAAAGGGATTGAAGTCTTTTTGGATGACTTTTAAGTGTTTGAAACTTCATTTGTCTCATGTTTAGAACATTTATCTAAAGTTCTTAAGTGCTATGAAGAAACAAATTTAGTCCTTAACTAGGAAAAATGCCAATTTATGGTAGCAGGAGGAATTGTATTAGGTCGTCAAATATCAAAAAATGGTATGGAAGTAGATCCTGCTAAAATTCAAGTGATCGCTAATTTACCTTATCCAATAAATGTAAGGAAAATTAAGAGTTTTTTAGGACATGTTGGATTCTACAGGCGATATATTAAGGACTTTTCAAAGATTGCTAAGCTTTTATGCCATTTACTGGAGAAAGATGCAATTTTCAATTTTGATGAGGAATGCCTAAAAGCTTTTAAATTATTAAAAGAAAAATTAATCACTGCACCAATTATAGTTTCACCAAATTGGGAAAAACCTTTTGAACTTATGTGTGATGCAAGTGATTATGCTATTGGAGCTGTTTTAGGACAAAGATATGATAAAATTTTCAAAGTTATTTACTATGCTAGTAAAACTCTTAATGAAACTCAAATTAATTATACAACAACTGAAAAAGAGTTATTAGCAATAGTATATGCCTTTGATAAATTTAGATCATATTTGATTGGAACTCATTGTATAGTGCATACAGATCATTCTGCTATTAAGTACTTAATGAAAAAGAAGGATACTAAACCGAGACTTATAAGATGGATTCTTCTTTTACAAGAATTTGATTTTGAATTAGTAGATCGGAATGGAACTGAAAGTCAAATTGCTGATCATTTGTCCAGGCTTGAATTAGAAAAACCACTCTGTTTTGAAAAAGAAATTAATGAACATTTTCCAGATGAAAAATTGTTCACTGTAAATGAGTGGTGTGTTCCGTGGTATGCCGACATTGTGAACTATATTGTTAGTGATCTTAAACCCTATGAAATGACATACCAAAAAATGAGGAAATTTATTTCTGAAGCTAAATCATATTTTTGGGATGACCCATATTTATATAAACAAAGAAATGATCTGATCATTCGAAGATGTGTACCATTAGAAGAAACTTATGAAATTATCCAAAAATGTCATAATTCCAATTTTTTGGGACATTTTGGTGTTGTTAAAACAACATACAAAATTCTACAATCTTGATTTTATTGGCCTACAATTTTTAGAGATGTTAATGCTTATATCAAAATTTGTGATAGATGTCAAAGAGTAGACAATATTTCTAGAAGAAATGAGATGCCCCTAAATTATATGCTAGAAGTTGAAATATTTGATGTTTGGGGATTAGATTTCATGGGAATATTTATACCACATTTTGGAAATTTATATATTCTATTAGCAGTCGACTATGTATCCAAATGGATAGAAGTTGTTTCTTTACCTCGATGTGATGCTCAAAGTGTTGCAAAATTTTTGAAAATAAACATATTTTGTAGATTTGGGATGCCGAGAGTTATCATTACTGATGGAGGAAGTCATTTCAGAAATGTCATTATGGAGAAGTTATTAAGGAAATATCATATAAATCATAGGATTGATACTGCTTATCATCCTTAGAAAAGTGGTTTGGTTGAATTATCCAATCGCGAAATCAAAAGAATTATGGAAAAATCTGTGAATCCAACAAAAATGGATTGGTCAGCCAAACTTGACTATGCTTTGTGGGCCTATAGGACTGCATATAGAACTCCTATAGGAATGTCCCCATATAGGCTAATATTTGAGAAAGTTTGTCACTTATCAGTTGAACTTGAGCATAAAGCATACTGGGCTATTAAAGAGTTCAATTATAATTTCAAAGATGCTGGTGAGAAAAGATTGTTATAATTAAATGAGCTTGAAGAGATAAGGAATGAATCTGAAAGTGCTAAGATTTACAAAGAAAAGATAAAAATGTGGCATGATTAAAGGATTCTTACTAAAAATTTTCAGCCAGGGCAACAAGTTTTGCTATATAATGCGAAAAAAGATGAAAATGTGGCAACTTAAGATGCAATTCAACCATACCAGTTATATAGAGGAAGCGGATAAGGCGATGTTCCTTAAGCAAAAGTGGATCAAAGATGATAGTATTAGAGCTCGTCACCACCATCTGTTTTTTCAACTTTATATTCCTGGAGAGACTACTGAGAGACAACAATTTGTTCCTTCTAATGAAGAGTGGCATTAAGTTAAGTGTTAGTAATTGTGTGTTTGGAGTCATGTTTTTAAGTGTGTTAGTTTTTATGACTTGTGTTTAGTTTTTGTGTCACTTATGTTTGTTAAGTGCTTTGTACTTAAGAAAATTTTCTCATGCAAGACATTTGGAGAGAGAACTAAGTGTTAAATGTGTTTATACTTGTTTGTGAATTAATATAAGTTTGTTTTNACTTGTGTTTAGTTTTTGTGTCACTTATGTGTGCTAAGTGTTTTGTACTTAAGAAAATTTTCTCATCCAAGACATTTGGAGAGAGAACTAAGTGTTAAATGTGTTTATACTTGTTTGTGAATTAATATAAGTTTGTTTTTTTGTGAAAATTTGTGTTATTTTTAGCTTCGAATTGAATTAATTATTACGGAGAATTTTGAGAGAGAAGGGAGTTATAGGAAGTAAAAACAGTCATTTAAGTGCTATGAGACCATTTAAGGGCGATTTTCTTAGGCTAATAGTGCATTTTACTTAGATTTAAAAATTTCAAAAATTTTGCACTCACGCCTAAGTGCCACATCTCATGCTTAAGTGTGAGCCAACCCGAGAGGCAGGCGCTTAAGCGCACGGTTCACAAAAATTGGTTTGCAAACGGTTAAAAGTGATTTTTAAGTCCAAAAATACCATTTTTAACACCTCTTATCATCTTCTCCGACTCAAATTCACGATTTTGAAGGCTAGGACAAGTGGAATTTGAATATTTCTTGGTGGAATCGAGTGAGATTTTCTACATCCAAGTTCCTTAAGGTAAGAGCTTTACTTCTATGCCAAAATTTTGGATTTTCACCATATATTTTGAGCACATTTGGAAGATTTTGAAAATCTACTATTCATGGTGAAGAGTGAAGAAAACTCTATGAAAATTGCTCGGGAAGTTTAGTTAGTGCTTTTGTAAGTTTAGTTTAGTGATTTAAATTTGATTTTTGAAGTTATTTTTGGACTTTATCAAATTTGTAGAATGACACCAAGAATGAAAAGGAGTAGAGGAAAGAGCCCATTTGATTCAAGCAAGTTTGTTAGTTTGAAAGCTCAGGATCGATATAGTGACGCTTTATAGTGACCAAAATTCATTCAGGAGCGATTTTTTAAGAGTCCAAGTGGAGAGGTAGAAGACCTGATAGTTCACCGACAGTGGGAACAGTTCTATTATTTCTCTGTCGTCGCTGTGATTTCTGTTGTAAGGGAGTTTTATGCAAATCTCCCAGAGGCTGAAGCGATCGAGTTATGGTTAGAGGGAAGTTGGTACCTTTTACTCCAGAGGTAATCAACTTGTTTTACCATTTACCATCGCAGATTTTATGTTATGGCACCTTTTACTCCAGAGTTATGGTTAAAGGGAAGTTGGTACCAAAGTTGGTACCTTTATGCAAATTATAGTCCTACGGAATCAGTGTTAGAAGAGATTATTTCATATTTGACTATTGGGAGAGGACTTTGGAAGATAACCAATGAGAGGAGAGTAAATTTCTCAACTTCAAAGTTATGTGCACTTTGAAGGCCTGACACTTTTCCATTTCTGATCGTCTACTTCCAACCAAACATCTTAGTGAAGTGACCAAGGAGAGAACAATGTTGAATTATTGTATTCAGGAGGGAAAGCCCATTAACATATTGGTTTTCTTCTATCACACTATCATCATTTCAGTTGGTGATGCTACTATTGCATGTATGGTAATTGTTTCCTTGATATTTTCATTATACGAGCAGGCTGGAGTGAAGTATGATAGTTGGGAGGAAGTTCTGTTACCTCTAAGGCTCATCACGAAGAGGAATGTGAAGACTTATTCTGAACATTCAATTTTTTTTTGGAGAGGAGGATTTTCTAGAAGATATGGATTAGAGACGTCTACTGCATCTACCTCTGCTGCATCTTCATCACGACCATCTACTTCTCGTGCTTATACATCTAGAGGTGATACCAAGGCTCAGGATGAGTTATTGCAGAAGATGATGGACAATATCAATTTTACTGCCGATAAGGTACAAAATTTAGAGCATTTTTCAGATCATACTAATAGTTATAATAGAAGGAAGAGTGATTATGAAGAGAAATTCCACTCATCTTTGGAAAGCCTGATTAGAGGTGAACCAGAAGTGCAATTTCCTCCATATCCTCGATATCTTGATTATGAGCCTGCAGAAAAATGGTACGGCGGTGATTCTGAGGATGAAGAGTAGAGCTAAGAGATTCATTTTATGATTGTAATATTATGTGAACTATGTGGTCAGAGCCTGCTACATTTGCATCTATGTGTTGTTTTGGGACTATGTTTTATATTGTGTTTTGGATTTTTATGTTCTGTTGCTGTTGTGATTATAGTGTTAGATAGTATTTCATTTTTAAAATTTTAGTGTAGTAGTTGTTGTTTTGTGTTTAGTAATGTGATTTAGTTAGTTTAGAACTTAACTTGATTTCATATCTGTCATAAAGTAGAAAATCTTGCTAGCTTAGATCTTAAATTTGAAATTTAGAAACTACTGCCCTATTTTTTTTTTTATCATGTTAGTGTATTGTTTGTTTTATATATATATATATACACTGTTTAGAAGTCTATTGAATCTCTACATGTTAAACTATAGTAAAATGTTAGAAAATTTGATCAAAAATTAATTTTACTCTTATTTTTAGTTATACTTGTATCATTAAGGTTTAAAATTCATGTTAGCATATTATTTTTAAATTTTCATTCCTGCTTAAACATACCTAATGTTAAATTATTTAATCTGTTAAAAATTTATGTTTGGGGGGGATGAAAAATATTTTCAAAACTGAAATTTTATTTGTTCTCAAATGTACTACAAGTGAACTTGAATTTTAAAAGAAAAATTGATTATGTATATGAAGTTATATTAGGGNGTTATTTGTTGACTCTTTGATTTTTAATTAATTAAATGGCCTCTATCGTATTTTATTTCATTATGATTAAATATTGCTCATCCTAGTTTTCAAGCTATGCTCCTCAAATTTTATTTAGAAACACAGGGGATGTCCTCAAATTTTTCCAAGGTCATAAAACATCTATGTGTTTCTAACCCTAGTTTTCAAGCTTGGATGACTATTTTTGCCTAAAGTAATCATATATATTAAAATACCACTTAAAAAACTATGAGATAAATTTTAGTAGGTTCCATGTGGTTAGAGATGTCTAGGAAAAATATCATGATGTTCTCAACGATCTTGTACATTTCTATAATTAATTAAATGTGTATATCTTGTGTTAATTTATTTAAATTACATGTTAATTAAAATTTAATGAAATTAATTCAAAATTATGTGTTAATATCACGTTGATTCACTGTAAAAATTTGAAAATAATTTGATTAAGTTTGAATGCTAAAGTTGATTTTATGAGGAAGAATGTATTTTTTATAGAAAAAAATTATATTAAATTAAATACACATAAAAAAATTATGAAAAGTGGGTTTCTGAGTTATATGTAATCAGGGGCACTTAAAAAATAAAATATATTTTTGAGAAAATACTTCATTTTTTATCTATATTTTAAATTAAAAATAATTAAAAATTCCAAAAATACAAAAAATAATTCAAAATGTTTCTAATGGCTTTCTCATCACTTGGGACTCATTAAAATATTTTTCCTAATTTTTCTAAGTTAAAAATAAATTTCTATAGGGCTTAAAAATGTATTTCCCTTATTTTCTCATTAAAATAATTATAATAAATAAATTAAAAATCAAGAAAATATAAAATTTGTTTCTCTAAGTTCTCTAGACTCAGAGAGGTTTAATAGAAATGTAAAAATATTTTTTGGTAATTAAAACGTATTTTCCATTTTATTAAATCAATAAAAATCAATAAATAATTGTAAAATAAAATTTAAATTTAAATCAGAAAATCATGGTATTTTGTCGAAGTGTTTTCTCTAACCTAAATGAACCTCTCATAATTTTTCCCATGAACAAAAATTTTACTTTAATTGATTAAATAAATCTATATTAAAAATCCTATTTTCTAGGTTAAAATAATTATTTTAATTAAATAAAAATTTGAAAAAACACATTTTCTCCTATGATATTTTAATTGCCCCATGGGCAGAGCACTTCAAAATTTTCAAAGTCATTTGAATTATGTTTAATGAGTTATGAGGTGAAGAGCCCCAAGGGCAAAATGCTCATTTTGGATTTTTGTGCCTTAATTAAAATTTAGTATTAACCAAAGGGAAAATGGATAATTTTGATCTTAATGAATTTTTTTGGATGATTGAAACACAATGGGTTAAAAGGTAGAAAACAATTTGCCACATTTCCATGATAAGAACAAAATTACTATTTTTTAAATTATCGTGATTTTGGATAATTAATAAAAATCAAATGATTATGAAGTGATGGGCTTAAGTCAGGGGGATGATAGTTCACTTATTTTAAAGCCCACGATTGGATAGTATGATATTTCAATAAAGATAAGTATCACTTAAATTTAAAATCTTAATGATTGTCACTTTATCCCACTGAAATTATAAAGGGCTTGATGGTGATCTANGAAAAGAGTTATTAGTAATAGTACATGCCTTTGATTAATTTAGATCATATTTGATTCGAACTCATTGTATAGTGCATATAGATCATTCTGTTATTAAGTACTTAATGAAAAAGAAGGATACTAAATCGAGACTTATATGATGGATTCTTCCTTTACAAGAATTTGATTTTGAAATAGTAGATCAGAATGGAACTAAAAGTCAAATTGCTGATCATTTGTCCAGGCTTGAATTAGAAAAACCACTTTGTTTTGAAAAAGAAATTAATGAACATTTTCCAGATGAAAAATTGTTCGCTGTAAATGAGTGGTGTGTTCCGTAGTATGTCGACGTTGTGAACTATATTGTTAGTGATCTTAAACCCTATGAAATGACATACCAAAAAATGAGGAAATTTATTTCTGAAGCTAAATCATATTTTTGGGATGACCCATATTTATATAAACAAAGAAATGATTTGATCATTCGAACATGTGTACTATTAGAAGAAACTTATGAAATAATCCAAAAATGTCATAATTCCAATTTTGGGGGACATTTTGGTGTTGTTAAAACAACATACAAAATTCTACAATCTTGATTTTGTTGGCCTACAATTTTTAGATATGTTAATGCTTATACAAAATTTGTGATAGATGTCAAAGAGTAGACAATACTTCTAGAAGAAATGAGATGCCCCTAAATTATATGCTAGAAGTTGAAATATTTGATGTTTGGGTATATTTCATGGGAATGTTTATACCACATTTTGGAAATTTATATATTCTATTAGCAGTGGACTATGTATCCAAATGGATAGAAGTTGTTCTTTTACCTCGATGTGATGTTCAAAGTGTTGCAAAATTTTTGAAAACAAACATATTTTGTAGATTTGGAATGCCGAGAGTTATAATTACTGATGGGGGGAGTCATTTCAGAAATGTCATTATGGAGAAGTTATTAAGGAAATATCATATAAATCATATGATTGCTACTGCTTATCATTCTTAAAAAAGTGGTTTGGTTGAATTATCCAATCGGGAAATTAAAAGAATTATGGAAAAATCTGTGAATCCAACAAAAATGGATTGGTCAGCCAAACTTGACTATGCTTTGTGGGTCTATAGGACTGCATATAGAACTCCTATAGGAATGTCCCCATATAGGCTAATATTTGAGAAAGTTTGTCACTTATCAGTTGAACTTGAGCATAAAGCATACTGGGCTATTAAAGAGTTCAATTATAATTTCAAAGATGCTGGTGAGAAAAGATTGTTATAATTAAATGAGCTTGAAGAGATAAGGAATGAATCTTATGAGAGTGCTAAGATTTATAAGAAAAAAGATGAAAATGTGGCAACTTAAGATGCAATTCAACCATACCAGTTATATAGAGGAAGCGGATAAGGCGATGTTCCTTAAGCAAAAGTGGATCAAAGATGATAGTATTAGAGCTCGTCACCACCATCTGTTTTTTCAACTTTATATTCCTGGAGAGACTACTGAGAGACAACAATTTGTTCCTTCTAATGAAGAGTGGCATTAAGTTAAGTGTTAGTAATTGTGTGTTTGGAGTCATGTTTTTAAGTGTGTTAGTTTTTATGACTTGTGTTTAGTTTTTGTGTCACTTATGTTTGTTAAGTGCTTTGTACTTAAGAAAATTTTCTCATGCAAGACATTTGGAGAGAGAACTAAGTGTTAAATGTGTTTATACTTGTTTGTGAATTAATATAAGTTTGTTTTTTTGTGAAAATTTGTGTTATTTTTAGCTTCAAATTGAATTGATTATTACGGAAAATTTTGAGAGAGAAGGGAGTTATAGGAAGTAAAAACAGTCATTTAAGTGCTATGAGACCATTTAAGGGCGATTTTCTTAGGCTAATAGTGCATTTTACTTAGATTTAAAAATTTCAAAAATTTTGCACTCACGCCTAAGTGCCACATCTCATGCTTAAGTGTGAGCCAACCCGAGAGGCAGGCGCTTAAGCGCACGGTTCACAAAAATTGGTTTGCAAACGGTTAAAAGTGATTTTTAAGTCCAAAAATACCATTTTTAACACCTCTTATCATCTTCTCCGACTCAAATTCACGATTTTGAAGGCTAGGACAAGTGGAATTTGAATATTTCTTGGTGGAATCGAGTGAGATTTTCTACATCCAAGTTCCTTAAGGTAAGAGCTTTACTTCTATGCCAAAATTTTGGATTTTCACCATATATTTTGAGCACATTTGGAAGATTTTGAAAATCTACTATTCATGGTGAAGAGTGAAGAAAACTCTATGAAAATTGCTCGGGAAGTTTAGTTAGTGCTTTTGTAAGTTTAGTTTAGTGATTTAAATTTGATTTTTGAAGTTATTTTTGGACTTTATCAAATTTGTAGAATGACACCAAGAATGAAAAGGAGTAGAGGAAAGAGCCCATTTGATTCAAGCAAGTTTGTTAGTTTGAAAGCTCAGGATCGATATAGTGACGCTTTATAGTGACCAAAATTCATTCAGGAGCGATTTTTTAAGAGTCCAAGTGGAGAGGTAGAAGACCTGATAGTTCACCGACAGTGGGAACAGTTCTATTATTTCTCTGTCGTCGCTGTGATTTCTGTTGTAAGGGAGTTTTATGCAAATCTCCCAGAGGCTGAAGCGATCGAGTTATGGTTAGAGGGAAGTTGGTACCTTTTACTCCAGAGGTAATCAACTTGTTTTACCATTTACCACCGCAGATTTTATGTTATGGCACCTTTTACTCCAGAGTTATGGTTAAAGGGAAGTTGGTACCAAAGTTGGTACCTTTATGCAAATTATAGTCCTACGGAATCAGTGTTAGAAGAGATTATTTCATATTTGACTATTGGGAGAGGACTTTGGAAGATAACCAATGAGAGGAGAGTAAATTTTCCAACTTCAAAGTTATGTGCACCTTCAAAGGCCTGGCACTTTTCCATTTCTGATCGTCTACTTCCAACCAAACATCTTAGTGAAGTGACCAAGGAGAGAACAATGTTGAATTATTGTATTCAGGAGGGAAAGCCCATTAACATATTGGTTTTCTTCTATCACACTATCATCATTTCAGTTGGTGATGCTACTATTGCATGTATGGTAATTGTTTCCTTGATATTTTCATTATACGAGCAGGCTGGAGTGAAGTATGATAGTTGGGAGGAAGTTCTGTTACCTCTAAGGCTCATCACGAAGAGGAATGTGAAGACTTATTCTGAACATTCAATTTTTTTTTGGAGAGGAGGATTTTCTAGAAGATATGGATTAGAGACGTCTACTGCATCTACCTCTGCTGCATCTTCATCACGACCATCTACTTCTCGTGCTTATACATCTAGAGGTGATACCAAGGCTCAGGATGAGTTATTGCAGAAGATGATGGACAATATCAATTTTACTGCCGATAAGGTACAAAATTTAGAGCATTTTTCAGATCATACTAATAGTTATAATAGAAGGAAGAGTGATTATGAAGAGAAATTCCACTCATCTTTGGAAAGCCTGATTAGAGGTGAACCAGAAGTGCAATTTCCTCCATATCCTCGATATCTTGATTATGAGCCTGCAGAAAAATGGTACGGCGGTGATTCTGAGGATGAAGAGTAGAGCTAAGAGATTCATTTTATGATTGTAATATTATGTGAACTATGTGGTCAGAGCCTGCTACATTTGCATCTATGTGTTGTTTTGGGACTATGTTTTATATTGTGTTTTGGATTTTTATGTTCTGTTGCTGTTGTGATTATAGTGTTAGATAGTATTTCATTTTTAAAATTTTAGTGTAGTAGTTGTTGTTTTGTGTTTAGTAATGTGATTTAGTTAGTTTAGAACTTAACTTGATTTCATATCTGTCATAAAGTAGAAAATCTTGCTAGCTTAGATCTTAAATTTGAAATTTAGAAACTACTGCCCTATTTTTTTTTTTATCATGTTAGTGTATTGTTTGTTTTATATATATATATATACACTGTTTAGAAGTCTATTGAATCTCTACATGTTAAACTATAGTAAAATGTTAGAAAATTTGATCAAAAATTAATTTTACTCTTATTTTTAGTTATACTTGTATCATTAAGGTTTAAAATTCATGTTAGCATATTATTTTTAAATTTTCATTCCTGCTTAAACATACCTAATGTTAAATTATTTAATCTGTTAAAAATTTATGTTTGGGGGGGATGAAAAATATTTTCAAAACTGAAATTTTATTTGTTCTCAAATGTACTACAAGTGAACTTGAATTTTAAAAGAAAAATTGATTATGTATATGAAGTTATATTAGGGAAGTAAAATTTGATTTTAGAAATGAGTAAGAAAATCTAGTTAAAATTTTAAGTAATGAAGAAAAACTTTAAGTTAAAAATTTTTAGTATAGAAAATGATTAATATAAGTGACTATCTTTAGTAAGAAAAATTGTATTTTTGAAAAATTTAGATAATTTAGACTTTTATTTTTAATACTTAAATTTCTTTTATTAAAATGATTTTCAAAACTATTATTATATCTATAAGTAAAAGTTTTATGTCACGACTTTACTTTAGGAAATGAGAAGTGGAATTCAAAATCATTAAAGGCCTGCCCAGATATACTAATCCTTGCCTGAAAAAGAAAAAGAAGAAGAAAAATAAAAAGAAAAAGAAAAGAAAAATAAAATAATTGTAAGGGAGGAGAAGCTTGAGGATTAGTACCTAATCAAAAATTGGTTCTACATTTGATCCTTTTAAAGTATAAGACTTGATAAAATCTTAAGATTATAAATATAATATAGTTAGTAAAATTATTTCTAATAAGAATTTTAAGTAGAGAAAATAAAATAACTAAAATATAAATTTAGAGAACTTACAATATTTTTGAATTAGATAGAAACTAATATTTTCATGGTTCTTAACATTAAAAATTTTCAAACTTTAAGTTGGTCTTACTTACTAATTATTTTTTCTAAATTGGACTACTGTATTTCTAAATCTAAATTTTAGTAACTCCTAAAGAAACTCATATACTTATCATACATCTTTAGTTTTTAAAGATTGAAGTGTCACTTGAGGACAAGTAATATTTTAAGTTTGGGGGATTTTTTAGTTTTTAAAGATTGGACTGTCACTTGAGGACAAGTAACATTTTAAGTTTGGGGGATTTTGATACACCTAAAATATAGTATTTTTAGACGTGTTTTAATGGATTTTTAAAGATTGAAGTGTCACTTGAAGACAAGTAATATTTTAAGTTTGGGGGATTTTGATACACCTAAAATATATAGTATTTTTAGACACGTAGATATTGTGTATTAATGAAAGGTATTTTTGTGTTTTTCTTGCAGATACAAGTAAAAATGAAAAAAATGCTTATAGGAGTGAAAAAGGATCAAATTTGGAGCAAAAAGGTGAAAAATTGTGCAAAAGAGTTTTGGTGCCTAAGCGTCAGATCCGGCGCTTACGTGCCAGTTAAACAGAGAAGGTCGTGCCTAAGAACCGAGACCCTGCGCTTAAGCGCCAGTGGCAGTTACTAGACGAGTAAAATAAGTTTACATGAATTTTGAAGAGATTTTTGAAGCACCAATTAGCTTAATAGGTGGTTGTAACCAACATGGACAAAAATTATCATGAAAGNTCAGATCCGGTGCTTATGCGCCAGTTAAACAGAGAAGACCGTGCCAAAGAACCGAGACCTCGCGCTTAAGCGCCAGTTAAACAGAGAAGGCCGTGCCTAAGAACCGAGACCTCGCGCTTAAGCACCAGCGGCAGTTACTAGACGAGTAAAATAAGTTTACATGAATTTCGAAGAGATTTTTGAAGCACCAATTAGCTTAATAGGTGGTTGTAACCAACATGGACAAAAATTATCACGAAAGGATGCATCGCTTAGGAAAATACATCGAATCAAGACACATTTTGAAGAGATCTCAAGGCACCTCTTGAAAAACTATAAAAGAAAGAAGAGAGAACTTAGAAAAGAGTCTTGAAAGGTCTGAAAAAGTTGGAGTCCTAAAACTATTGGCAAGTTTTGAAAGTTCTTTTCTGCGGAGTTAGTTCAGAGGGATTTTCAGGAACATTTTATGAAAGTCCTAAAACTAACTTTTTATTTACTTTATCCTTTTTGTTATTTTGTTTTGAGTGATTGTAAATGAGAAGAGATTCAAAGAAACTTCAAGAGTTTGGTGGAGGACTTGAGATAAGTTTTTATTTTTTGTTTTAGACTACTTATGGTTTTAATTCAAACTTGTTGGATTGACAATGATTTCTTCTTTTAAACTAAAATTTGGTTTTGTTTTCTCCATGGATTCTCAGTAGTTTTTTTTATCTATCTTCTTAAAATGATAAGTAATTAAGTTTTGGATGGAAGTTGTGGAGAGTATTGATCTTTAAAGTTGGAAGAAGTTGTGATGATTTAAATCCATGCACTTCATTTACTTCTTGATTTGTCCAATCCAATGTATTCTGAGTAGTTTTCTTTATTTTTTCCTTAAAATGATAAGTAATTAAAGTTTGGATGGAAGTTGTGGAGAGTATTGATCTTTAATGTTCTTCTTGAAATGATAAGTAATTAAGTTTTGGATGGAAGTTGTGGAGAGTATTGATCTTTAATGTTGGAAAGAAGTTGTGGTAATTAAGTTTTGGATGGAAGTTGTGGAGAGTATTGATCTTTAATGTTGGAAAAAGTTGTGGTGATTTAAATCCATGCACTTCATTTACTTCTTGATTTGGTCAATCCAGATGTTAAAATTTGTTTGTGAGGAAATCAATGTACTTCATTTACTTCTTGATTTGGCCAATCCAGATGTTAAAATTTGTTGTGAGAACATGAAAGAACCGAGCTGGTATTGTCTCAGTCAACAATTGGAAAGAATCACATGAGGTTGTATGAATAATTTAAATCCATGTACTTCATTTACTTCTTGATTTGGCCAATCCAGATGTTAAAATTTATTGTGAGAACATGTAAGATGGGCTCGTATTGTCTCAGTCAACAATTAGAAAGAATCACATGAGATTGTATGAATGAGAATGTAATTCATATGATT
>JXCR01068385.1:22524-47609 GCA_002079205.1 Phalaenopsis hybrid cultivar
TTTGGTCTTTGCTCTGAGTTCATGTGGGCTCAAATGGGGTTTTGTTTGGCATTGTACAGAGAATTATTTCATCATGGTGAAGTGCTTTAACCCATTGAATGGTTCCAAATTCCTTGGATTATATTGGTTAGTTTGTATACTGGTGTTATTAATGAAGTTCTATATTACTTATCTGGTCTCCTTATGAAAGGAAAGGTAAGCAATCTGTATGTAGCTTGGATGGCCTCTTGCTATGTATGTAGCTTGGATGACAACCGCTACTATGGACAATGTGATATTTTGTTACTCTTATGAAGTTAATAAGAGTGGTCTTAGATGCAGGTGGTCAAATAACTCTGTTGCAACAATTGCTTTCACAATTTGGTATGTAAAATTTTTTTTTATTCTCTCAAATTTTTGACTGATTAACGCTTTTTAACATAATTGCAGGACAATGAGCTCGAGATATTCAGCGAAGTCGGGGCAAATGATGTGTCGATATGGGCTACCGTCATTGCTTTTCACATCACATCAGACACATAGTTACCGACGACAATTCTACAGGTGCCCGCGGTGGGGACAAGGACCGGACGACTGCAAATTCTTCAGGTGGGCCGACAGTGGAACTATTTCTACGTGCTCCTAATTGGACACAACTGCTAGGAGTTCAATAGTGCCACAACAGCAGAACGCCACATGTGGTTCGAGTTCTTCCGTTTCTAGAATATCACAGTCGGACAAGTTTGCTCAGGGTTTAGGAGTGTCAGATGTAGGTGGCATGAGTCGTGATATGATGCTACATTATAAAGTCAACATTATCATATTTCTACTTATCATTTTAACATGTTATTTTTTCTTCTTTATGGGTTGTTATTATACTTTGTAGTAGTATGTACATATGCGTTTGACTTTTGTATGTGTAACATATTCGTTTGATGTGATCGGATATGTTTTAGTTATATGAATATAAATCAACTTTTTAGTATTTTCTTGTCTGAACAGTTATCTTTAATTTTGTTTAGAAAAGAACAGATTCTGCTGCACAGATTATATAATGAAAAAAAAATTCCAAATAAGCTGTTTACAAAATGCACTAACCAAACAGCTAAACTGCTGATTCAGAACAGGGGCAAAATGGTCAATTTTTCACAATCAGCTGTTTTCCATAAGCATCAACCAAACAGTCAGACAGCTTATCCGGATCAGCTGCTCATCAGCAAATTATCATGATAAGCTGCTTATCAGCTGAAGCTGGATAAGCTGCAGCTGCCCCAAACAGACCCTAAGGAATTCAAAAACGCGTTTTCAAATAATCTCCCAATAAGTGCTAACCAAACGGTAGGGCGGCGTTTTAAAAACGCGCCCGCACTTATAAGCTGCCCCAAACGGGGCCTTATTTGGGCATAATAAATGGTTATGCAACCTCATAACACCCATATATTTATGACACATTTATAATCTTTCTTGAAGCAACAATGTCTTTAGAAGCTTGGCTAAATATCATAAATGAGCACGATTTTCCAAGAATAAATTGGGAGCCTCAACAAAAGTAAAAAATAAAAAAAGAAAGTTCATATTAAAATATGCCAATAATTGAAAAGGAAAAATGTATGCGACAAAGGCCATGAGAAATACCCGAAAAAATAGGTCTTCTCTCATCCAAGGAACTAAGTACTTCCATGGCCATATATCCAAGGTACTTACTCCACGAGATCTGGATATCATTTTTCTAGTCATTTGCATCACCGAAGTTAAATTTGGATGAACAAGAAACCTAGCTGCAACTTCCACTGCAAACTCATACGTACTAAAAACTCGATCAATTGGATTTCTTAATATTGTTACAACTGAAGTTTTATCTTTAGGAAGCTTTGACATCAAACTATAGTCATCATGAGTAACAAGCAATCTACACTTGGGTTCCCTGCATAAAATCAAAATTAACTATTTAGTAACCATAACTACATAAACTAATTGAATTATATACTTGTTTCTAGATGATATATGATGAAACAAAAAAATAAAAAAACAATTTGCACCAAAAAGCATTTCCCTGGTGACTAATATATAAAAAATGCTAAGAAGCCATTTGGGATCACTTTAGATTTAAGTTTTTTTATTATTATTATTTTGTTTTACTTATATTTTGATTTGAAATAAAACATATTTGATTAAGATATGATTTTTAAAAAAAAAACTAAAAACATCTAAAAAAAATTGTGTTTTCAAAAACATGTTACTTCATTTTTAGAAATAAAAAAATAAAATATGTAAAAAAACACTAAACATACATTTTTTTAAAAATACAAGAAAAAAACAAAAGCAACGATAAAAATACAAAATTTATCCCAAACAAGCCCTAAACAAATGAGAACAACTAGAGCTCATTATTTGGAGTTAATTAGCAATGCATGATTCAAAAGGTTTGGGTTACTGATCTATCTAATATAAAAAAATACAAGCTCAGTTAACTAAAGCCATTACATACTCTAGTTAGAAATTCGATGTTAGTTTAGCATGAAAATAAAGACCTCTCCAAGGACAAAAGGGAAGATGGGAAGGAAGAAGAAAAAACAAAGTTCAGAACATCTTTATACACATGGTAATGTAATTCTTGTTTACCTTGGATCAAAACGTAATTTGTCATATGAACGGGGGCACTCATCGGTGTTCGCGTACAGTTTTTTCAAGAAACTGTTACAGGAAAAATACAAGAAAACTAAAAAAAATTTGTAAAATGCAAATAAGTAGTCTGGTTGGTGTAATAACCAAATAGATAAATACTAACCAGTAGTAATAAGTTCTCCCTCCAGTTCTAGGAACATGTAAGAAAAATAACAAATCCTTTAGAGTCAGCTTGTCTGCCTTGATTCCATTGTCAGCTGAAGATTCAGCCCACTTCCTAACTATATTTTCACAGCGGGAAAAATCATCACCGCCCTTAGATGCAAGTGCTGATAAAAAGACCAGAAATGATTCAGAAAAAAGAGCTCTAACTATTTTATTGATTATTTGAAAGTGATTTATCGGCCCCAAATTTTATATTTTGCAGAACTCTATAGGCAAGGAAAAAACTGAGCTTAATAAGTTGCATGAGTAGCATAAAGAATGAATAAAACCAAATACTTGCAAACACGTGTATAGCTGACAAGCCAAGTTATGTATATTGTTGTACTTAGAGGGGTGAATTAGTCAAGTCCAGCCAAGTTCGAGCAACCCTGAGCTCGTATGTGATCTTAATTAATTAATCGAATTAGAGCTCAAGCTTGAGCTCAATTTTACAGGTTCTAGGCTCATGTATTATGAAAGAAACAAGATGCTATGAGTCAAACCGCTTTTGTAATGATAACAACAATGAGAAACTAGAGGATAAATAAAAACAAATCGATGGAGAAAATGATAAGAGAACTTTTTAAAAGTTGTTAAAAACTTTAAATTCAAACCCTTGAATTATAATATATTTTAATTGTAATTTCTATTAATATTTTTGAACAAACAGGCTCACGAGTTAAAGAGTAGGGTCAGAACTAGCTCAAGATGGGCTCACGAATTAAAGAGTTGAGTCAAGCCCGAGTACTTGACTCAGTTGCACCCACCCCGTAAGAAGAAGGTTGTGATCATCTTGTTGCATGTAAATATAAGATAATAAGTGAAAGGCACCAAGAGAGTAGATGATATACCCAGAGAAATAAGCATCAATAAAATGCCAAGTCTCCTATCCCTTGCCATAACGGATTAAGGCTGTTTACAAAAAAAACAACAACATTAGCCTTTATTGGTTTATCAGCACCAAAAAAACAGAGAAAACTTTGTTCCAAAACTTCATCATAATTACTTAAAGACACCATAGCCTCTACTGATTATCATTAATCTTTTAATCGAAAAGAAAGCATATAGTCTTACAGATACAAGAAAAATCATAAAATGCAAAATGAAAAATCTTAACAATGTCAATAAAAGAATGCTAATGGCATGTTAAAATAACATAATTCAATAGTAATCTGATAAATTAATCAGAAATTCACAAACAGAATATATGAAAAAAGAAATAATGATTCAAACAAACTACATGCAACATACCTACATGAAAACTAAGGAGCAAAAACACATAAGNAAAAATGAAAAATCTTAACAATGTCAATAAAAGAATGCTGATGGCATGTTAAAATAAAATAATTCAATAGTAATCTGATAAATTAATCAGAAATTCACAAACAGAATATATGATAAAAGAAATAATGATTCAAACAAACTACATGCAACATACCTACATGAAAACTAAGGAGCAAAAACACATAAGCCTTTGATATTATACTATATGAACCAAAAGAAACAGTTTCTAAGGAACTAAAACGTAGAAATCCAAAGGAATGCAAAAGAAAGTAAAATACAGCAAAAAGATTGAACATTTAAACCTAAAATTTCCAAATAATAGGGCCTGAAAAAGAAAAAATAAACTCAAATTTTCCCAAACAGCTGAAAATTTTGCGAAACAAAACNCAAGGAACTAAAACCTAGAAATCCAAAGGAATACAAAAGAAAGTAAAATACAGCAGAAAGATTGAACATTTAAACCTAAAATTTCCTAATAATAGGGCCTGAAAAAGAAAAAATAAACTCAAATTTTCCCAAACAGCTGAAAATTTTGCGAAACAAAACAGTTTCTAGCACACACTCAATCAGAAATCCCCATAAACAATCCACTCTATGAAAGAACATAACTAAAAACCAGAAGAACATCCTGTAACAACACTATATCGGATAACCTAGCCGGCCAAAACCAAAAATCCGCATTCAAATAAGATCTCTCCGACCCGCTTTCTAAAAACCCTAAAAACGGGATTTTGAAAAATGCGCATGAAACCCTAACCATCAACTTTAAGGTACAATTCAGCAATAAAATAACACTGAAGACCAGAGTGAAGGGGGAACAAACTACCAGAATTTCGAGTTCATGAATCTTAATTTTCGGGGAATATCCGATTTTCAATGAAGCCCCAAAATTCCAAACCCGACCATGCTTCGAAATCAAATCAAAAATCAATTGTTTTTTTCTTTTGTTCCAGACAACTTTTCTCTGAATTCTCGCTGAATCTTTCCACCCAGATTTACAAGAGATCTTCTGAGTGGATTTCGAGATGGCGGATCCATTGAAAAAACGCTTTCACTCCACAATTGGGAATGGAAATTGAAAATAAATCTCTTTTTTTTTTAAGTGCTTTTGAACTATTAAACACTTAATTCTTATGCATTTATTTATCTCACAATTAAATTTTAATCTTTACAAGCTAATCATCATTAATTTTTTTTTTATAAAAAAATATAGTCGACAACATGTGTTTGTCCATCCCATATTTGCTAATTCGACCCAGATGGATTCAAACCGGGGACCGAGGAGGCTTACGTCGCCGAACTGTCAACCAACAGACCAACAGTTACGCATATGAGCTAAGCATATTAAAGAGTAATTCATATTTTCATACATCTTTTCAAACATAGGAATATGTGTTTAATAAGTAAATGCATGAGGATTAGGTGATTCTTACCTTAATTTCCTTTTTTTTACTTGGAAATATGAAATAAAAAGAATTCAAAAAATAAAAAATGGCCTAATATTTAATTGAGTCTTATAAATGAGTTTTAATTTATGCATAAAAATTTCAAATTCAGGGATGTGAGAGAATCAATGCATTTAAAAAATATTTATTTATTGGATTAGTTATGATTTTTTTAGGATAATTAATTAATTATTCTGTTGTTTATTTAATTGAATAAATTTAATATGATTTATCATATTTTCAATTTAAAATGAAAAAGTTTTAGAGGCATTTACATGCATTCCACTACTATATTCTTATGAATTAATATACCTAACATATAGAGACTTGACTTCATGTAACTTAAGAGATAATTGACCTTATTTGTTTATCAACCCTCCTATTTAAGTCAATGTTCCTTTCCAGTGCCCTTAGGTCGTTCACCTTAGTTCCACTTAAAGCTTGGGTTGACATAAATGGACTCATGTTAGGGTTTGTTTGGGGCATCTGCGGCTTCTCAGCTTTTCAACTGCAGCTGCGCTGCCCAAAAAAGCTGCTACGAGAAAGCTAATTAGTTGTTTCTTGCAGTTATATGAAAGCAGAGTCGGCTGTTTCTAGAGAAATGACAATCAAGTCGGTGTAGTAATGTTGTTTGTAACAAGATATAAAATAATGTTTTTATCAAACAAAATATTGCTTAAAAAAATAAATTAATATTAATTACTTTTATTAATTAATAAAACTTATATTTTCATCAAATAATTTAAAACTTAAAAATATGTTCATAAATAAATTATTTAATCATTAAATAATTTATATATATATTTATTTAATGATGACTAATTTGAAAATATATGAATTAATCATTATTAATTAATCAATTAAATTAACAAAATTAAAATTTAAATAAAAATAAATTAAATATGTTTTTAGTTAAAATTGTTTTCAATTAAATCTTAATTAAAAAATGTTTAACACTTGAACATTTACGAACAGAACAAAGTTTGGTCGTTTTTAATATTATTAATTAAATGTTTTAAATTTCTTTCTAATTTAATCTTAATTTAATTTTTTTTTTTAAAAATGCAAAATAAAGTGTGCTTTATATAAAAAGGCAGGCAAGGGTTGAAAATATGCTCCTTTAGCTAATTCCTTTCCCATAGAGCCTCTAACCCTAATTATTTAGAGGCTCGCTCCGTAGAAAGGCAACAGCAAACGCAGGCCGCGGGACTCTACCCACAGTCGACATTTAAGCAAAAAAGGCAGACGCGACTGCCTCAACGCGCTCCCAAACACCGAACTTCGTGGTCACTCGACGCACCGCGCTCCGGACGGCCTCCCAAACGAACCCTTAGCTAAGATCAAAATTAAAATCAACTTAAATTTAAAGCTAATTAAATAAACCCAATTTAAAATGAACCCGAATGAATATTAAAGTAAACTTGAACATAATTTTTAAATTAAATGTCAATACATCCAAANACTATTTTTACATACATGCTACATCTTGGATGAAAATGCATATTTTACATTTAAAGTTAAAGTAGCAGTTTACGGTAAGAAAGATTTATCGGGAATTTAGGTATTACATATCTAAGCACATATGGGTTGGATAGTATGCATGCAAACATCCGGAATTTGCTCATGCTATAAACTCACATTTGCGGTGTTGTACCTATATAGTTGACAAGTTGTTTTGCTGAAATTATCATCACATGAGATTGAGACATTTTTGCATTGATTTACGAATCTTGAATTTCGTTTGATTGTTTCTTGTTATAATAACTCATCAATTGCAGCCGAGCTTATTTTTTTTTGTATACCACCTGTCTCTATGTGCTTACATATTTAATATCTAATCTCTAAAAGTTGATATTCATATTCATGTGTTAGAAGTGTAAGTAAATGAGAATATTATGGTACGTGAGTAATTTTTCCCCTGCTTTTCATCAAATTGGTGATATTCAGAGTCTGTTTTGCATGTTGCATGTATAAGGTACACAACTATGTCCGCCTCTAGCTTGCATGTAAAGCTAGGTATGCTGTTTGCACCTAGTATATGCTAGGTATGTTGTTTGCACCTTACTCATGCAATTCTTTGCTGTCTTTTTTCATTGGTCTTTAAGCCAAGGAATCCTCAATGGCAAGTATGATGATTCATTTGTCAAACACATAGCAATATTATTTGGTCTTTGCTCTGAGTTCATGTGGGCTCAAATGGGGTTTTGTTTGGCATTGTACAGAGAATTATTTCATCATGGTGAAGTGCTTTAACCCATTGAATGGTTCGAAATTCCTTGGATTATATTGGTTAGTTTGTATACTGATGTTATTAATGAAGTTCTATATTACTTATATGGTCTCCTTATGAAAGGAAAGGTAAGCAATCTGCATGTAGCTTGGATGACCCCTTGCTATGTATGTAGCTTGGATGACAACCGCTACTATGGACAAAATGACATTCTGTTACTCTTATGAAGTTAATAAGAGTGGCCTTAGATGCAGGTGGTCAAATAACTCTGTTGCAACAATTGCTTTCACAATTTGGTATGTAAAATTTTTTTTTATTCCCTCAAATTTTTGACTAATTAACGTTTTTTAACATAATTGCAGAACAATGAGCTCGAGATATTTAGGGAAGTCGGGGCAAATGATGTGTCGATGTGGGCTACCGTCATTGCTTTTCACATCACGTCAGACACATAGTTACGGACGACAATTCTACAAGTGCCCGCGGTGGGGACAAAGACCGGACGACTGTAAATTCTTCAGGTGGGCCGACAGTGGAACTATTTCTACGTGCTCCCAATTGGACACAACTGCTAGGAGTTCAATAGTGCCACAACAGGAGATCGCCACATGTGGTTCGAGTTATTCCGTTTCTAGAATGTCGCAGTCGGACAGGTTTGCTTAGGGTTTAGGAGTGTCAGATGCAGGTGGCATAGGTCGTGATATGCTGCTACATTATAAAGTCAACATTATCATATTTCTACTTATCATTTTAACATGTTATTTTTTCTTTATGGGCTCTTATTATACTTTGTAGTAGTATGTACATATGCGTTTGACTTTTGTATGTGTAACATATTCGTTTGATGTGATCGGATATGTTTTAGTTATATGAATATAAATCAACTTTTTTATATTTTCTTGTCTGAACAGTTATCTTTAATTTTGTTTAGAAAAGAATAAATTCTGCTGCACAGATTATATAATGAAAAAAATTTTCAAATAAGTTGTTTACAAAACGCACTAACCAAACAGCTAAACTGTTTATTCAGAACAGAGGCAAAATGGTCAATTTTTCACAATCAGTTGTTTTCCATAAGCGTCAACCAAACAGCCAGACAGCTTATCCGGATCAGCTGCTCATCAGCAGATTATCAGGATAAGTTGTTTATCAGCAGAAGTTGGATAAGCTGCAGCTGCCCCAAACAGACCCTAAGGAATTCAAAAACACGTTTTCAAATAATCTCCCAATAAGCGCTAACCAAACGGTAGGGCGGCGTTTTGAAAACGCCGCCTGCACTTATAAGCTGCCCCAAACGGGGCCTTAGTTGGGCATAATAAATGGTTATGCAACCTCATAACACCCATATATTTATGACACATTTATAATCTTTCTTGAAGCAACAATGTCTTTAGAAGCTTGGCTAAATATCATAAGTGAGCATGATTTTCCAAGAATAAATTGGGAGCCTCAACAAAAGTAAAAAATAAAAAAAAAAGAAACTTCATATTAAAATATGCCAATAATTGAAAAGGAAAAATGTATGCAACAAAGGCCATGAGAAATACCCGAAAAAATAGGTCTTCTCTCATCCAAGGAACTAAGTACTTCCATGGCCATATATCCAAGGTACTTACTCCACGAGATCTGGATATCATTTTTCTAGTCATTTGCATCACCGAAGTTAAATTTGGATGAACAAGAAACCTAGCTGCAACTTCCACTGCAAACTCATACGTACTAAAAACTCGATCAATTGGATTTCTTAATATTGTTACAACTGAAGTTTTATCTTTAGGAAGCTTTGACATCAAACTATAGTCATCATGAGTAACAAGCAATCTACACTTGGGTTCCCTGCATAAAATCAAAATTAACTATTTAGTAACCATAACTACATAAACTAATTGAATTATATACTTGTTTCTAGATGATATATGATGAAACAAAAAAATAAAAAAACAATTTGCACCAAAAAGCATTTCCCTGGTGACTAATATATAAAAAATGCTAAGAAGCCATTTGGGATCACTTTAGATTTAAGTTTTTTTATTATTATTATTTTGTTTTACTTATATTTTGATTTGAAATAAAACATATTTGATTAAGATATGATTTTTAAAAAAAAAACTAAAAACATCTAAAAAAAATTGTGTTTTCAAAAACATGTTACTTCATTTTTAGAAATAAAAAAATAAAATATGTAAAAAAACACTAAACATACATTTTTTTAAAAATACAAGAAAAAAACAAAAGCAACGATAAAAATACAAAATTTATCCCAAACAAGCCCTAAACAAATGAGAACAACTAGAGCTCATTATTTGGAGTTAATTAGCAATGCATGATTCAAAAGGTTTGGGTTACTGATCTATCTAATATAAAAAAATACAAGCTCAGTTAACTAAAGCCATTACATACTCTAGTTAGAAATTCGATGTTAGTTTAGCATGAAAATAAAGACCTCTCCAAGGACAAAAGGGAAGATGGGAAGGAAGAAGAAAAAACAAAGTTCAGAACATCTTTATACACATGGTAATGTAATTCTTGTTTACCTTGGATCAAAACGTAATTTGTCATATGAACGGGGGCACTCATCGGTGTTCGCGTACAGTTTTTTCAAGAAACTGTTACAGGAAAAATACAAGAAAACTAAAAAAAATTTGTAAAATGCAAATAAGTAGTCTGGTTGGTGTAATAACCAAATAGATAAATACTAACCAGTAGTAATAAGTTCTCCCTCCAGTTCTAGGAACATGTAAGAAAAATAACAAATCCTTTAGAGTCAGCTTGTCTGCCTTGATTCCATTGTCAGCTGAAGATTCAGCCCACTTCCTAACTATATTTTCACAGCGGGAAAAATCATCACCGCCCTTAGATGCAAGTGCTGATAAAAAGACCAGAAATGATTCAGAAAAAAGAGCTCTAACTATTTTATTGATTATTTGAAAGTGATTTATCGGCCCCAAATTTTATATTTTGCAGAACTCTATAGGCAAGGAAAAAACTGAGCTTAATAAGTTGCATGAGTAGCATAAAGAATGAATAAAACCAAATACTTGCAAACACGTGTATAGCTGACAAGCCAAGTTATGTATATTGTTGTACTTAGAGGGGTGAATTAGTCAAGTCCAGCCAAGTTCGAGCAACCCTGAGCTCGTATGTGATCTTAATTAATTAATCGAATTAGAGCTCAAGCTTGAGCTCAATTTTACAGGTTCTAGGCTCATGTATTATGAAAGAAACAAGATGCTATGAGTCAAACCGCTTTTGTAATGATAACAACAATGAGAAACTAGAGGATAAATAAAAACAAATCGATGGAGAAAATGATAAGAGAACTTTTTAAAAGTTGTTAAAAACTTTAAATTCAAACCCTTGAATTATAATATATTTTAATTGTAATTTCTATTAATATTTTTGAACAAACAGGCTCACGAGTTAAAGAGTAGGGTCAGAACTAGCTCAAGATGGGCTCACGAATTAAAGAGTTGAGTCAAGCCCGAGTACTTGACTCAGTTGCACCCACCCCGTAAGAAGAAGGTTGTGATCATCTTGTTGCATGTAAATATAAGATAATAAGTGAAAGGCACCAAGAGAGTAGATGATATACCCAGAGAAATAAGCATCAATAAAATGCCAAGTCTCCTATCCCTTGCCATAACGGATTAAGGCTGTTTACAAAAAAAACAACAACATTAGCCTTTATTGGTTTATCAGCACCAAAAAAACAGAGAAAACTTTGTTCCAAAACTTCATCATAATTACTTAAAGACACCATAGCCTCTACTGATTATCATTAATCTTTTAATCGAAAAGAAAGCATATAGTCTTACAGATACAAGAAAAATCATAAAATGCAAAATGAAAAATCTTAACAATGTCAATAAAAGAATGCTAATGGCATGTTAAAATAACATAATTCAATAGTAATCTGATAAATTAATCAGAAATTCACAAACAGAATATATGAAAAAAGAAATAATGATTCAAACAAACTACATGCAACATACCTACATGAAAACTAAGGAGCAAAAACACATAAGCCTTTGATATTATACTATATGAACCAAAAGAAACAGTTTCCAAGGAACTAAAACCTAGAAATCCAAAGGAATACAAAAGAAAGTAAAATACAGCAGAAAGATTGAACATTTAAACCTAAAATTTCCTAATAATAGGGCCTGAAAAAGAAAAAATAAACTCAAATTTTCCCAAACAGCTGAAAATTTTGCGAAACAAAACAGTTTCTAGCACACACTCAATCAGAAATCCCCATAAACAATCCACTCTATGAAAGAACATAACTAAAAACCAGAAGAACATCCTGTAGCAACACTATATCAGATAACCTAGCCGGCCAAAACCAAAAATCCGCATTCAAATAAGATCTCTCCGACCCGCTTTCTAAAAACCCTAAAAACGGGATTTTGAAAAATGCGCATGAAACCCTAACCATCAACTTTAAGGTACAATTCAGCAATAAAATAACACTGAAGACCAGAGTGAAGGGGGAACAAACTACCAGAATTTCGAGTTCATGAATCTTAATTTTCGGGGAATATCCGATTTTCAATGAAGCCCCAAAATTCCAAACCCGACCATGCTTCGAAATCAAATCAAAAATCAATTGTTTTTTTCATTTGTTCCAGACAACTTTTCTCTGAATTCTCGCTGAATCTTTCCACCCAGATTTACAAGAGATCTTCTGAGTGGATTTCGAGATGGCGGATCCATTGAAAAAACGCTTTCACTCCACAATTGGGAATAGAAATTGAAAATAAATCTCCTTTTTTTTTAAGTGCTTTTGAACTATTAAACACTTAATTCTTATGCATTTATTTATCTCACAATTAAATTTTAATCTTTACAAGCTAATCATCATTAATTTTTTTTTTATAAAAAAAATATAGTCGACAACATGTGTCTGTCCATCCCATATTTGCTAATTCGACCCAGATAAATTCAAATCGGGGACCGAGGAGGCTTACGCCACCAAAGCTGCCAACCAACAAACCAACAGTTACGCACATGAGCTCAGCATATTAAAGAGTAATTCATATTTTCATACATCTTTTCAAACACAGAAATATGTGTTTAATAAGTAAATGCATGAGGATTAGGTGATTCTTACTTTAATTTCCTTTTTTTAATTGGAAATATGAAATAAAAAGAAGTCAAAACATAAAAAAATGGTCTAATGTTTAATTGAGTCTTATGAATGAGTTTTAATTTATGCATAAAAATTTCAAATTCAGGGATGTGAGAGAATCAATGCATTTAAAAAATATTTATTTATTGGATTAGTCATGATTTTCTTCGGATAATGAATTAATTATTTTGTTGTTTATTTAATTGAATAATTTTAATATGATTTATCATATTTTTTTATTTAAAATGAAAAAGTTTTAGAAGCATTTACATGCATTCCACTATATTCCTATGAATTTATATACCCAACATATAGAGAGTTGGCCTCATGAAACTTAAGAGACAGTTGACCTTATTTGTTTATCAACCCTCGTATTTAAGTCAATGTTCCTTTCTAGTGTCGTTAGGTTGTTGACCTTAGTTTGACTTAAAGCTTGGGTTGGCATAAATGAACTCGTGTTAGAGTCTATTTGGGGCAGCTGCAGTTTCTTAGTTTTTCAGCTTCAATTGTGCAGCCCCAGAAAACTGCTACAGGAAAGCTGACTAGCTGTTTGTTGCAGTTATCTGAAAGCAACTGTGGGTCAGTTGTTTCTGGAGAAATAAACATCGTGCCCCTGTATAGTAATATTGATTGTAACAAAATATAAAATAATATTTTTATTAAACAAATAATTGCTTTAAGAAATAAATTAATATTAATTAATAATTAATTACTTTTATTAATTAATAAAACTTATATTTTCATCAAATAATTTTAAACTTAAAAATATGTTTATAAATAAATTAATTAAGCATTGAATAATAATATATAAATTTATTTAATTATGACTAATTTGAAAATATATGTATTAATCATTAATTATTGATCAATTAAATTAATAAAAAAAAATTAATTTTGTTTTTAGTTAAAGTTGTTTTTAATTAAATCTTAATTAAAAAATGTTTAACACTTGGACATTTATGAACAGAACAAAGTTTGGTCGTTTTAAATTTCTTTCTAATTAAATCTTAATTTAATTAAAAAAAAACGGAAATAAAGTGTGTTTTAAGGCAGGTAGGGGTTGAGAACATCCTCCTTTAGCTAATTCCTTTCCCAGCGAGCCTCTAACCCTAATTATTTAGGGCCCGTTTGGGGTAAGCTTATTTTGCTGCGGCCGCGTTTTGAAAATGCCGCCGCAGCATTTGTTTCGGCGTTTAGGGCTGCGTTTTCAAATCGCCCGTAATCGTTGATGCAATATTATTCGTTCCATCGAACGAAGGGGAGGGGTTCCGTTCGACGTTGGCTAGGGCTTATTTCCCTCCCGTGCCCCTGTGGATCTCTCGCGCTCTTCTCCGCGATCTCCTTTACCGATCTTCTCGTACGTAAACTTCTGTTTGTACTTCTTCCCTGCATCTCCTTTGATCTTCTCTAGTTCGTTTATGCGGCTCGAATGTTGTATTTGGTATTCTTGTGGTTTCTTTTTAGGCCTACAAGGCAACTACANTAAACTACAATTTTCAAACACTTAAACCTGGAGTCGTCGTGACGACAGGAGCTTGGAGCCAACTTTGTGGGCAGCACTGCGAGGGGTTCAGATCGAGCAGCAAGAGGATCTTCAGCATTATCTCTTCCTAGTATAATAACAAGCCATAGGACTTCGAGGTAGCTCGCCTAGAGCGACGTAAATCCTCACTCTCTTTTAGGCCCCTGCACGACCATGTTGTGCAGCATAAGTCCTAACTCGCTTTAGGTTCCGAGGTTGTTGTGTGGTACGACGTAAACCCTCTTTTCTCTGTGGGCTATTTGCATAATCGGGTATTATGCAAATGTAAGTCCCAGATAATAAAATTGGCAGGATTGAACATTCAAATAACATCATCTCTAAAAATTGTAGCCACACAGTAGGATAGTTTGGGAAGTCACTGAGGGTTTACCTCGGATCAGTGACATCCCCTACCTTCTCCTTCCTTTGGACTCCTGAAAATAAGTGTTCCTCATTGAGCCATTCCCATTTGGTTTTCCTCATCCTACCTTGAAAACCTGAACCTTGAATTCTTGAAGACTAGAACCATTGATTATTATCGAGAGTTTTCTCAAGTGACTCCCGTCATTTGGGATGTAATTAACTATAGGGGCTTGCCTTTATAGGGAACTTGGAACCAAGGTAAAATAAACCCTATTTAATCTTTATATTAGATAGGAGAATTTGTCGGTCATATATAAAAGGTTCGCAGACCAAATGGATGTCACAAATCTCTTAGTTTGCAGAATTGGGCCTATTATCGGGGTCTACACTTTTCTCTTGGAATGTGTAGTATTCAGGGTGTCAGGCACGATTATGCAAACTATTGGACGAATGAGATCTATTTGGTCTCATTTTAAAACATACTACTTTCAAAACCTAAACTATATACCTCTTATACTTAAATTAAATCTCAAAAAATTATATTTTCATATTCATATTTTCAAATCTAATCAATCGAAAAAGTTGACCGACAGCCATATATTTAATGCTTGAACTCTTAATTAAAAAATGACTCAATAAAAAAGAATGCATGGAAGTTGCAGGAAGTTGAGGTCTAGTTTCTAAGGAAATTACAATGAATATTAGATTTTTGTGAAATTTACATGCCTTATACACAATTTTTATGTATTTACATATCTCACACTTAAACTTTCATATGCATGAAAGGGTGTACTTCACTTTTAAAAGTGGTAATAACACTATTTTAACGTGATATTAAATTTTTGAGTGTTACATGTGTAAATAAGAAAGTTGAGGCATGAGATATGTGAATATGAAAGTTCAGGTGCGAGATATGTAAATACATAAGAATTGTGTGCTATATATGTAAATGGCCCTAATTTTTTTTCCTGCAAATTATTCATCCTCTGTATTTTCAGCTGTAGAAAAAGTAACGTGCAGATATATTATATCTAGAGGTATTGCAAGACATGTATCAATGCACTAAATATTAGCAAGTGATAAACACAATCAAAGCAAGTTCTCCCTATTAAGCAGAGATTAATAAAGGGGAATTTACATACATAGCACACAATTCTAATGTATTAAGTTATCACGTACCTAAACTTTCATATTTACACAAATAGCACTCGAAACCTTAACATCACATCAAAAATAGCACCATTACCACTTTTTTAAAAAATAAAAGACATTTTAATGCATACAAGTTTAGATCACCGAAAAGCTATTTAAGTAAACATGAAAGTTTAGGTGTGAGATATGTAGATACATAAGAATTGCGATAAACCAACATTAACAGGCATACGTGTTGATGCAAAAGGCTGCCAAACTCTACTAAGATTCATTAGCTCGTGTCACCACAACAAATAAAAGAAGAGACCAACACAGAAACCAAAACACAACCAAAAAGGATCGAGGTGAACTAACATACCTGAAAGGTGGCTCCATTATGAATAATTTCATGTGCCATGGGGTCATCAACAAAAGCATGTAAAGGCATAACCACCTCACTTATGTCATACGGATTTTGCATGCCTTCGATAGTTCTAACTTTAGCATGTTTCCGAGCATCTCTCTAACAAAGTTACAAAAGACCAGAAAGCATTAATAGTCTTGGGTGGGCAACACATGTTTGCCAATAATGAAAGGAAGATTACAAACATACCACTCAATTCCCATGCGTTTACATATCTAATACCTAAAATTCAATTTCTACATGCATTCCACTTTAAATATGCATGCAAAGGTGTATTTCACTTTTGAAAAGTTAAAATGGTTGTATTTTTTATGTGATATGAATAAATGAAAAAAACAAAGTTTAGGTGTTAGATATGCAAGTACATAAGAATTGGGTGGTATGTATGTAAATGCCCCATATTGAAAATCTTGATAGAATAATGTACAAATTCCCGTATGTTATTTTGCTTAATATGGTTTGACCTACTCAGGTTTCCACTTTTAATCATGGCGATGGTGTATCACACTCACCGCTATGAAACTACACAAAAAATTACTCTTCCTATTCATCATGAATTTGGAAGTTAATACATTACCCGGAAACTGATCCAACACCCTAATGGCGCAGTTTGTAGAACACTAAAACAGGTATTACATGAAAACCAGTGTTTGGCATTACCATTTAGGAGTCCCAAGAAAAATGCTATAACTCCAGCAAAATGTAGCTTTATTACATAGTATAATTTTCTTGCAAGCTAGAGATGATAGTGCATTCTTTTGATAAAGATTTTGTAAGGCCGTATCACTTAGATATGTAAATATGCACTCTATATTATCATTTATTTATGCCTAATGGATCCAACATTAGCAAACAGACTAGATGTCAAGATAATTTAAGAAAAAGAAACTTGCATACCTAACTCAAAATTACTATGTATTTACATATCTCACACCTAAACTCTCATACACAGATACATAACACTTTAGTGCTTTAAGCCCATGCATGAAAATGTGCATTTCACCTATAAAAAGCGGTAATAGTGCTATTTTTGATGTCATATTAAAGATTTGAGTGCTACATGTGTAAATATGAAAGTTTGGGTGTGAGATATGCAAATACATAAGACTTGTTAGCTATTTATGTAAATGCCCCTTTAAGAATTTGTGTATAAAAGATTTGGCAATCTCAAAACCAAACAAAATTCCAAAAGTTGGGTGAAGTTCCCCCCCATTCGTTTACTACTAATTTTCAATAAATTCTACAAGAGAGTAGATTGTTACAAAGAAAATTTTGTGCACGAATGTTGTGGAAGACATTTGGTTAAGTACGTGTGTAATAAATCTTATATATGGTGTTAATTTTTTGTTCATGAGTTATTCCATGGTTTCTTAGATTATAAATATTGCAAAAAGCATCATGTACTAATGCATATGAAAGTTACATGTACATATGAAGTCATAAATTATCCATAAGAATCTATTTTGCTGATATGTATGTAAATGTTTAATAATGATAGATCTAGCATGCATTAGTAGTGTATGCCCTTCTGCCATAGTAGTTCGTTTTCACCTCGGTTCGTCTGAGCTCCTAAGCAGATTCTTCATAGCAACAAAAGTGAGACTATGTTATAAATAATTAAGGGCTACAAGCACAAAAAAAGATAAGGGAAGTAAGCGAGGGAATGCAAGGTCAAGCGAGGTATGTAGCAGGGAGCACAAGCGAGAGATTGTAGGCTTTAAGTGCAAGAATGCGACATGATTGCAAGCAAGATATCAGGACTCCTGCACGAAGGCCAGCGATGGAAACAAATGATGAGGGTAATTGGGGCGGCAAATAAGGTTAGGAGTAACCTTGCTCTATTACCATGTAGGAGGGAACAGAACTTCTTGAATATTCTTAAATGGAGAGCACCTCAATATGTAATACAGAAATTGATATAATAGGACAAAGTGCAATGAAATAAACATGCTCTACTAACCATGAGAAGTCCCCAAAAATGATTTTCCTATGCCAATAAACACAACTATTATGTCCAAAAGATCAAACGATTTGAAATTAAAAATAAAGTCTAAGACAAGTAAACTATTTATGTCTACATTTTGGTTACAAATAGCAGAATTTTTGTTCAGGGTTAGATTTAGGTGACCCAAACCAAGCTCAAATCCCATAGGGTGCTAAACTGTGGTCACCACCATCAAAGCATGGTACTTTTTAAAATAAAGTATATTAAAAAGAGGCACAAATGTATGTTTTCCCAATCAATGAATTTGTAAGACTCACCTTCAGGCACCTCCATAATATAGGGACCTTCTCACAAATTTGTCATCTTTATATTTGAGTGTAAAAATAGGTAACAGCATAACAAAAACAAGAACTTAGACGAAATTCCTAGGTCAGACCAAGCAATAGTGAACCTAAGCAACTCAAGCACGACAGAGTTAAGGGTTTATTGAGTGAGAAGTCGTGATTCACCAAAGTCATCAAGTTCCCGAGTCGTAGGTGAGCAACATGCTCCGATGCTAGATTATGATTGGGGGCTACAAGTAGCAATGGAAATTTAACCAATAAAGAAAGAACAACTTCTACCAAAAAAGCTGGCATAAGGAGTCAACTTAGTTGGGCATAATAAATGGTTATGCAACCTCATAACACCCATATATTTATGACACATTTATAATCTTTCTTGAAGCAACAATGTCTTTAGAAGCTTGGCTAAATATCATAAATGAGCATGATTTTCCAAGAATAAATTGGGAGCCTCAACAAAAGTAAAAAATAAAAAAAAAAGAAACTTCATATTAAAATATGCCAATAATTGAAAAGGAAAAATGTATGCAACAAAGGCCATGAGAAATACCCGAAAAAATAGGTCTTCTCTCATCCAAGGAACTAAGTACTTCCATGGCCATATATCCAAGGTACTTACTCCACGAGATCTGGATATCATTTTTCTAGTCATTTGCATCACCGAAGTTAAATTTGGATGAACAAGAAACCTAGCTGCAACTTCCACTGCAAACTCATACGTACTAAAAACTCGATCAATTGGATTTCTTAATATTGTTACAACTGAAGTTTTATCTTTAGGAAGCTTTGACATCAAACTATAGTCATCATGAGTAACAAGCAATCTACACTTGGGTTCCCTGCATAAAATCAAAATTAACTATTTAGTAACCATAACTACATAAACTAATTGAATTATATACTTGTTTCTAGATGATATATGATGAAACAAAAAAATTTAAAAACAATTTGCACCAAAAAGTATTTCCCTGATGACTAATATATAAAAAATGCTAAGAGGCCATTTGGGATCACTTTGGATTTAAGTATTTTTTTTTAATTTTATTTTGTTTTACTTATATTTTGATTTGAAATAAAACATATTTGATTAAGATATGATTTTTTTAAGAAAAAAACTAAAAACATCTAAAAAAAATTGTGTTTTCAAAAACATGTTACTTTATTTTTAGAAATAAAAAAATAAAATATGTAAAAAAACACTAAACATACATTTTTTTAAAAATACAAGAAAAAAACAAAAGCAACGATAAAAATACAAAATTTATCCCAAACAAGCCCTAAACAAATGAGAACAACTAGAGCTCATTATTTGGAGTTAATTAGCAATGCATGACTCAAAAGGTTTGGGTTACTGATCTATCTAAAATAAAAAAATACAAGCTCAGTTAACTAAAGCCATTACATACTCTAGTTAGAAATTTGATGTTAGTTTGAGATGAAAATAAAGAGCTCTCCAAGGACAAAAGGGAAGATGGGAAGGAGGAAGAAAAAACAAAGTTCAGAACATGTTTATACACATGGTAATGTAATTCTTGTTTACCTTGGATCAAAACGTAATTTGTCATATGAACGGGGGCACTCGTCGGTGTTCGCATACAGTTTTTTCAAGAAACTGTTACAGGAAAAATACAAGAAAACTAAAAAAAAAATTTGTAAAATGCAAATAAGTTGTCTGGTTGGTGTAATAACCAAATAGAGAAATACTAACCAGTAGTAATAAGTTCTCCCTCCAGTTCTAGGAACATGTAAGAAAAATAACAAATCCTTTAGAGTCAGCTTGTCTGCCTTGATTCCATTGTCAGCTGAAGATTCAGCCCACTTCCTAACTATATTTTCACAGCGGGAAAAATCATCACCGCCCTTAGATGCAAGTGCTGATAAAAAGACCAGAAATGATTCAGAAAAAAGAGCTCTAACTATTTTATTGATTATTTGAAAGTGATTTATCGGCCCCAAATTTTATATTTTGCAGAACTCTATAGGCAAGGAAAAAACTGAGCTTAATAAGTTGCATGAGTAGCATAAAGAATGAATAAAACCAAATACTTGCAAACACGTGTATAGCTGACAAGCCAAGTTATATATATTGTTGTACTTAGAGGGGTGAACTAGTCAAGTCCAGCCAAGTTCGAGCAACCCTGAGCTCGTATGTGATCTTAATTAATTAATCGAATTAGAGCTCAAGCTTGAGCTCAATTTTACAGGTTCTAGGCTCATGTATNTGGCCCAAAATTTTATATTTTGCAGATTGAACTCCATAGGCAAGGAAAAAACTGAGCTTAATAAGTTGCATGAGTAGCATAAAGAATGAATAAAACCAAATACTTGCAAACACGTGTATAGCTGACAAGCCAAGTTATATATATTGTTGTACTTAGAGGGGTGAACTAGTCAAGTCCAGCCAAGTTCGAGCAACCCTGAGCTCGTGTGTGATCTTAATTAATTAATCGAATTAGAGCTCAAGCTTGAGCTCAATTTTACAGGTTCTAGGCTCATGTATTATGAAAGAAACAAGATGACTATGATTCAATCCACTTTTGTAATGATAACAATAATGAGAAACTAGAGGATAAATAAAAACAAATCGATGGAGAAAATGATAAGCGAACTTTTTAAAAGTTGTTAAAAACTTTTAATTCAAACACTTGAATTATAATATATTTTAATTTTAATTTACATTAATATTTTTAAACAAACAGGCTCACGAGTTAAAGAGTAGAGTCAGAACTAGCTCAAGATGGGCTCACGAATTAAAGAGTTGAGTCAAGCCCGAGTACTTGACTCAGTTGCACCCACCCCGTGAGAAGAAGGTTGTGATCATCTTGTTGCATGTAAATATAAGATAATAAGTGAAAGACACCAAGAGAGTAGATGATATACCCAGAGAAATAAGCATCAATAAAATGCCAAGTCTCCTATCTCTTGCCATNCTGTTAAAAACTTTAAATTCAAACCCTTGAATTATAATATATTTTAATTGTAATTTATATTAATATTTTTAAACAAACAGGCTCGCGAGTTAAAGAGTAGAGTCAGAACTAGCTCAAGATGGGCTCACGAATTAAAGAGTCGAGTCAAGCCCGAGTACTTGACTCAGTTGCACCCACCCCGTAAGAAGAAGGTTGTGATCATCTTGTTGCATGTAAATATAAGATAATAAGTGAAAGACACCAAGAGAGTAGATGATATACCCAGAGAAATAAGCATCAATAAAATGCCAAGTCTCCTATCTCTTGCCATAACAGATTAAGGCTGTTTACAAAAAAAAACAACAACATTAGCCTTTATTGGTTTATCAGCACCAAAAAAACAGAGAAAACTTTGTTCCAAAACTTCATCATAATTACTTAAAGACACCATAGCCTCTACTGATTATCATTAATCTTTTAATCGAAAAGTAAAAGCATATAGTCTTACAGATACAAGAAAAATCATAAAATGCAAAATGAAAAATCTTAACAATGTCAGTAAAAGAATGCTAATGGCATGTTAAAATAAAATAATTCAATAGTAATCTGATAAATTACTCAGAAATTCACAAACAGAATATATGATAAAAGAAATAATGATTCAAACAAACTACATGCAACATACCTACATGAAAACTAAGGAGCAAAAACACATAAGCCTTTGATATTATACTATATTAACCAAAAGAAACAGTTTCTAAGGAACTAAAACCTAGAAATCCAAATGAATACAAAAGAAAGTAAAATACAGCAAAAAGATTGAACATTTAAACCTAAAATTTCCTAATAATAGGGCCTGAAAAAGAAATAATAAACTCAAATTTCCCCAAACAGCTGAAAATTCTGCGAAACAAAACAGTTTCTAGCACACACTCAATCAGAAATCCCCATAAACAATCCACTCTATGAAAGAACATAACTAAAAAACAGCAGAACATCCTGTCACAACACTATATCGGATAACCTAGCCGGCCAAAACCAAAAATCCGCATTCAAATGAGATCTCTCCGACCCGCTTTCTAAAAACCCTACCAACGGGATTTTGAAAAATGCGCATGAAACCCTAACCATCAACTTTAAGGTACAATTCAGCAATAAAATAACACTGAAGACCAGAGTGAAGGGGGAACAAACTACCAGAATTTCGAGTTCATGAATCTTAATTTTCGGGGAATATCCGATTTTCAATGAAGCCCCAAAATTCCCAACCCGACCAAGCTTCGAAATCAAATCAAAAATCAATTGTTTTTATCTTTTGTTCCAGACAACTTTTCTCTGAATTCTCGCTGAATCTTTCCACCCAGATTTACAAGAGATCTTCTGAGTGGATTTCGAGACGGCGGATCCATCGAAAAAACGCTTTGACTCCACAATTGGGAATGGAAATTGAAAATAAATCTTTTTTTTTTTTTTAAGTGGTTTTGAAGTATTAAACACTTAATTCTTTTTGCATTTATTTATCACACAATTAAATTTTTATTTTTACAATCTAATCATCATTAATCTTTTTTATAAAAAGAAGATGAACGACAACATGTGTTTGTCTATTTCATATTTGCTAATTCGACCCAGATGAATTCAAATCGGGGACCGAGAAGGCTTACACCGCCGAAGCTGCCAACCAACAGACCAACAGTTGCGCACATGAGCTAAGCATATTAAAGTGTAATTCACATTTTTCATACATCTTTTCAAACATAGAAAAATATGTTTAATTCGTAAAGATTAAAGTTCATGTGCGAGATAAGTAAATGCATGAGGATTAGGTGATTCTTACTTTAATTTCTTTTTTTTAATTGCAAATATGAAATAAAAAGAAGTCAAAAAATAAAAATATTGTCTAATGTTTAATTGAGTTATAAATGAGTTTTAATTTATGCATAAAAATTTCAAATTTAGGGATGTGAGAGAATCAATGCATTTCAAAAATAATTCTTTATTGGATTAGTCATGATTTTTTAAAATGAAAAAGTTTTAGAGGCATTTACATGCATTCCACTATATTCCTATGAATTTATATACCTAACAAATAGAGGCTTGACTTCATGAAACTTAAGAGATAGTTGACCTTATTTGTTCGTCAACCCTCGTATTTAAGTCAAAGTTTCTTTCTAGTGCTCTTAGGCCATTGACCTTATTTTGAATTAAAGCTTGGGTTGGCATAGATGGACTCAAGTTAGGGTCTGTTTGGGGCAGCTGCGGTTTTTTCAGCTTTTCAGTTGCATATTCTCAGTTTTTCAGCTGTAGTTGTGCTGCCCCAGAAAACTTCTGCGGGGAAGTTGGCTGGTTATTTGATGTAGTTGTCTGAAAGCAACTTTAGGTCGGCTGTTTCCAGAAAATTGACAATTGTGCCTGTGTATTAATGTTGTTCGTAACAAAATATAAAATAATGTTTTTATTAAACAAATTATTGCTTAAGAAATAAATTAATATTAATTACTTTTATTAATTAATAAAACTTATATTTTCATCAAATAATTTAAAACAAAAAATATGTTTATAAATAAATTAATTAATCATTAAATAATAATATATAAATTTATTTAGTTATGACTAATTTGAAAATATATGAATTAATCATTAATTATTAATCAATTAAATTAATAAAATTTAATTTTAAATAAAAATAAATTAAATTTGTTTTTAGTTAAAATTATTTTTAATTAAATCTTATTTAAAAAATGTTTAACACTTAGACATTCACGAACAGAACAAAGTTTGGTCGTTATTAATATTATTAATTAAATGTTTTTAATTTCTTTCTAATTAAATATTAATTTAATTTTTTTTTTAAAAATGCAAAATAAAGTGTGCTTTATATAAAAAGGCTGGTAAGGGTTGAGAATATGCTCCTTTAGCTAATTCCTTTCCCAGCGAGCCTCTAACCCTAATTATTTAGAGGCTCGCTCCGTAGAAAGGCAACAGCAAGCGCGGGCTGCGGGGCTCGACCCATAACCAGCATTTAAGCAAAAAAGTTGAACGCGGCTGCCTCAACGGGCTCCTAAACGCCGAACTTCACGGTCGCTCCACGCACCGCGCTCCGGACGCCATCCCAAACGAACCCTTAGTTCAGATCAAAGTTAAAATCAGCTTAAATTTAAAGCTAATTAAATAAACCCAACTTAAAATGAACCCGAATGAATATTAAAGTAAACTTGAACATAATTTTTAAATTAAATGTCAATACATTCAAAAAATTAACTTAAAATTACTACTTAAACCTAAACCTAATTTAATTTAAAACTATGCTTAATTTTAAATCCAAATCTAAAGTTAAAATTAACATAAATTAAAGTGAATCTTGCAAAGAAATTAATCAATCGATAACTAAAATCTAAACTCGAAGCTAAAAAAGGGCTGTCAAATTTGCTTGTTGTTTAGAAATAGTTCGTGTTCGGTTAAGGTTTTTTAAGAACCTCGTGTTTGATTTTATTCATTGAGTTAACTAATTGAACACGAACACATTTTTTTTTTTTTTTTTTTTTTTTT
>JXCR01068385.1:47663-79203 GCA_002079205.1 Phalaenopsis hybrid cultivar
GATATATAAATGAGCCAAACACGAATAAAGTTTTGTAAATTTGCGTTTGGCTCGTCATGTTTGGCTCATTTTGGCTCAAAATAATTAAATTAAATTATATATATATATATATAATCAATTAAAATTATTAATTAAAAAATAGAATAAAAATAAATTTCATTTTTTGGAACATACATTCCACCATTTATATGCATGAAAATGTGTATTTCACTTTTTGAAAATTAAAAGGGTGGTATAAATGTAAATAATAAAGCTCAAAGCCATAGATATGTAAATACACAGCAATTGAGTGGTTCAGTTTTAAGAAGATTTGTATCCTTGTCCGATTCTTATGTATTTACATATCTAGCACCTAAAAATCATTTTCTTTTGCATACATACCACTTAAATCATGCATGAAATAGTGTACTTCCTAGAGAGAGAGAGAGAGAGAGAGAGAGAGAGAGAGAGAGAGAGAGAGAGAAGTTAAAATGGTGGTATTTTTTAACATAAATGTGTAAATTCTCCTATTTTGTTTTAAATCTGCATACATTTAGCCACAAAATTCTCTATATATTCATCATTCAAATGAGTTCTAAAGCCCATTTGATATCTGCATGCACAATACGTATGTTTGGGACAACTGCAGCTTATTAATAAAAGCTACTGATAAGCTGTTGAAAAATAATCTGTTGTTCAAAAACTGTGATGGCTATTACACTTTTTTTTTTCTTTGGAAAAAGTTAGACCGCAACTAGAAAGCTAACACCGCATCTAGTCATGAACGGCGTGAAAACACTGATTTAGCAGTTTGAAAAAGCAGAACTGTCAAAACACAGTTTATCCAAACAGGCCTGAGTGCGTTTTCAAAACGCACCGTATCGCACCAAATAAGTTGCCCCATGCGGGTCTCTAGCCACAAAATCTTCATATAAAGCTGTAAGAAAATCTGCACAAATCAGCCATTAAACAGTGATAAAAATGCATCAAAAAAATCTGCACAAACCTTCATCAAATCATGCTGAAATTGTGCATGATTTCAGTCCTCAAATAATTCATAAACTTGGTAGAAATCGTTTTTAATTCAACTATTTTCTAGACACCACATAGGTCTCGCCTGAGAGGACGGTCAAATTCCGCTAGGTTATAGTGAACGCTGAACCCTGAGCTTATTACGCCTAAGATTCTGCTGAAACAATAAAGATCTGTTCTTTGAGTGTTTCCTATTTGCAGGAGTTTCAAAGAGTAATTTTTTTTGTATAAAAATGCAATCTTTCATCTTCTCATTTAGAAATATCAGAAAAGGTATAGTTTTTATTTCAATTTGTTTTGTTTCAGAGATGAGATCCCTTTTTTGTTTTCTGAAATAGGTGTCTGTGTTTTGGCTCACTGTTAGAGATTTAAGCTATTAGGAAATCCTGAATGAGTTCGATCCAGTAATCCGTATGGAAACAGATTTACTAAATCCTGTAAATCCAACAAGACTGTTTTACAATTTCTGTTAGAATTTAAAAAGCCGTTATGACTGTTAAGATGAAGCAACGCCCGATAGACGACATTCGGAAGCCTGCGAAGTTAAATCTCAAGCCCGCGAAGTTAAATCCAATGGTTTGTAGGATTTAGCAAATCCAGAATTTATAGCCGAAATCCGTGAAATCTTGATTTATATCATCCGGTATNTTGGAAATAGATCTTCTATATGCCACACTCCTTCTTTGAGATTTTGGTTTACAGTTGTTCTGAAAATTAGAGTTGTTCTGAAAATTGGTTCTCCCTGTTGTTCTGAAATTGGTTCTCCCTGTTGTTCTATATGCCAAGTTTCAGTTCTATATGCCTTGCAATACATTTTCGGTTTGAGTTGTTCTGAAAATTAGAAATAGGTAATTGAGCTTTACAGATCCGAAAATTGGAAATAGGAAATTAGGTAGTTTGATGTGGCTTGGTTTTCCTTGTTGTTCTGAAGCTTGGTTCTCCCTGTTTCATTGCAATTAGCTAGTTTGATGTGGCTAATTTTCTGGAATTCTTGGTTGCTAGTTCCATCAAATCGTGGCATATTGACAAGTTCTTGGAAACTTTTTTCAGTTCTTTTAAAGCTATGATAATAGGATGCATATATAACTCGAAATTGTTTGCAGTTGCTGGCATTTATTTGTTCATCAATCCGTTCATTCGTAAATTTCATGTTGGAGATGAATATATGGCTCGAAACTGTTTTCAATGCTACAAATTTCATTGTGGTGCAGCAATAGGATGCATCCTCTAATAGCTTTATGAAAAGAAATTTCATTGATATGCAGTTTTATAAAAAAATGAGTGTATGGCAGCTGAATATCTTGCAGCTGGAGATGTATGTATGCGTCGAAAGTGTTTTGAAGACATAGTGTTATGATAATAGGATGCAACCTCTAATAAGTTAGAGATGAAAATGTATTGCAGATGAAGGCATAGTGTTATGTTGTGGCGTTAAAAATTTTTATATGGCAAATGTCTGAATAGTTGTGCCATATATTAGAAGTTGCTTATTAACCATGTATTGATAGTTGTATTAGTGTTCTCCATGGATAATCATAGCAATGTACTCTTACATAATTGGATAATAAAACATGTTAAATGTCTTACTGTGGATGTAAGTGTTTGACCAAACCACATATATCCTTTGTGTGAATTGTTTTTTTTTTTCTTCATTGTAGCAAATCTCGACACTGCTGTTGGTTAATTATGTGAATGTTGGTTCATTTTTAGCAAAAAAATATTATTAATATATTTTTATTCAGAATAGTTACACGACACTGCTATTGGATTATGTCAAAAGTGGGTGAAGGGGGTCATTCCGCAATGTGGGACAAAGACGTTACAAATATTTTTTGCGATCTGTGTATTAANCCAAAAAAATTAACTTAAAATTACTTCTTAAACCTAAACCTAATTTAATTTAAAACTATGCTTATTTTTAAATCCAAATCTAAAGATAAAATTAACATAAATTGAACATAAATTAAAGGGAATCTTGCAAAAAATTAATCCATCGATAACTAAAATCTAAACTCGAAGCTAAACAAGGGCTGTCGAATTTGCTTGTTGTTCAGAAACAGCTCGTGTTTTGCTTTTTAAGAATCTCGTGTTTGATTTGTTCATTGAGTTAACTATTTGAAACGAAAACTTTTTTTTTTTGGCTCTCGATATATAAATGAGCAAAACACGAACAAATTTTTGTGAGTTCTTGCTTGACTCATCGTGTTTGGCTTATTTTGGCTTGAAATATATAATCAATTAAAATTATTAATTAAAAAATAGAATAAAAATAAATTTCATTTTTTGGTATTATAGATTCCACCATTTATATGCATGAAAATGTGTATTTCGCTTTTTGAAAATTAAAAGGGTGGTATAAATGTAAATAATTAAGCTCAAAGCGATAGATATGTAAATACACAGCAATTGAGCAGTTCAGTTTTAAGAAGAATTGTATCATTACTGCTCGATTCTTATGTATTTACATATCTAGCACCTAAAAATNACATACCAACAACATATTTTAATAAGGAATGGTGGCTAAAAATATAAAAATTATATATAAAAAATAGAATAAAAATAAATTTCATATTTTGGTATTATACATTCCACCATTTATATGCATGAAAATGTGTATTTCACTTTTGAAAATTAAAAGGGTGGTATAAATGTAAATAATTAAGCTCAAAGAGATAGATATGTAAATACACAGCAATTGAGTAGTTCAGTTTTAAGAAGAATTGTATCATTACTGCTCGATTCTTATGTATTTACATATCTAGCACCTAAAAATCATTTTCTTTTACATACATACCACTGAAATCATGCATGAAATAATGTACTTCCTAGAGAGAGAGAGAGAGAGAGAGAGAGAGAGAGAGAGAGGTTAAAATGGTGGTATTTTTTAACATAAATGCAAGAAATTAAAGTATAGGTGTTACAAATGCAAAAAAACATGGGAATTGAATGGGATGTGTAAATTCCCCTATTTTGTTCTAAAATCTGCGTACATTTAGCCACAAAATTCTATATATATTCATCATTCAAATGAGTCCTAAAGTCCATTTGATATCAGCATGCACAATACGTTTGTTTGGGACAGCTGCAACTTATTAATAAAAACTACTGATAAGCTGTTGAAAAAAAATATGTTGTTCAAAAACTGTGGTGGTTATTACAATTTTTTTTTTCTTTTCGAAAAGTCATACCATAGTTAGAAAGCTGACACCGCATCTAGTCAGGAATTATGTGAAAACACTGATTTCAGCGATTTGAAAAAATAGAAACCTGTCAAAACACAGTTTATCCAAACTGATCTGAGTGTGTTTTCAAAATGCATCGCACCGCACCGCACCAAATAGGTTGCCCCAAGTGGGTCTCTAGCCACAAAATCTTCACATAATCCTGTAAGAAAATCTGCACAAATCAGCCATTAAACAGTCATANGGTGTTACAAATGCAAAAAAACATGGGAATTAAATTGGATGTGTGTAAATTCTCTTATTTTGTTCTAAAATCTGCGTACATTTAGCCATAAAATTCTACATATATTCATCATTTAGATCAGTCCTAGAGTTCATTTGATATCACCATGCACAATACGTTTGTTTGGGACAACTGCAACTTATTAATAAAAGCTACTGATAAGCTGTTGAAAAATAATCTGTTGTTCAAAAACTGTGGCGGCTATTACAATTTTTTTTATCTTTTGAAAAAGTCAGACCATAACTAGAAAGCTGACACCGCATCTAGTCAGGAATTGTGTGAAAACACTGATTTCAGGAATTTGAAAAAATAGAAACCTGTCAAAACACAGTTTATCCAAACTGATCTGGGAGTGTTTTCAAAACGCACCGCACCGCACCACACCAAATAAGTTGCCCCAAGCGGGTCTCTAGCCACAAAATCTTCACATAATCCTGTAAGAAAATCTGCACAAATCAGCCATTAAACAGTCATTAAAATGCATTAAGAAAATCTGTCCAAACCTTCATCAAATCTGCATAAATATTGCTGAAATTGTGCATGATTTCAATCACCAAATAATTCATAAACTTGGTAGAAATCATTTTCAATTCAACTATTTTCTAGACACCACTTAGGTCTCGTCTGAGAGGACGGTCAAATTCCCCTGAGATTATTACGCCTAAGATTCTGCTGAAACAATAAAGATCTGTTCTTTGAGTGTTTCCTATTTGCAGGAGTTTCAAAGAGTAATTTTTTTTTGTAAAAAAATGCAATCTTTCATCTTCTCAGTTATGATGAAATATCAGAAAAGGTATAGTTTTTATTTCAATTTGTTTTGTTTCAGAGATGAGATCCCTTTTTTGTTTTCTGAAATAGGCGTCTGTGTTTTGGCTCACTGTTGAGATTTAAGCTATTAGGAAATCCTGAATGAGTTCAATCCAGAAATCTGTATGGAAACAGATTTACTAAATCCTGTAAATCCAACAAGACTTTTACAATTTCTGTCAGAATTTAAAAAGCCGTTATGACTGTTAACACGAAGTAATGCATGATAGACGACATTTGAAAGCCCGCGAAGTTAAATCCGACGGTTTGTAGGATTTAGCAAATCCAGAATTTATAGCCGAAATCCGTGAAATCTTGATTTATATCATCCGGTGGNGAGATTTAAGCTATTAGGAAATCCGGAATGAGTTCAATACAGTAATCTGTATGGAAACAGATTTACTAAATCCTGTAAATCCAACAAGACTGTTTTACAATTTCTGTCAGAATTTAAAAAGCCGTTATGACTGTTAACACGAAGCAACACCTGATAGACGACATTTGAAAGCCAGTGAAGTTAAATCTAAAGCCCACGAAGTTAAATCCGACAGTTCGTAGGATTTAGCAAATTCAGAATTTATAGCCGAAATCCGTGAAATCTTGATCTATATCATCCGGTCGGATATCCGCCCTTAGATTTGTTGCCAGACAACCCCTGAAGGTGTGAAGATTGAGGAAGAGTAGATGGGAGGNCATCCGGTATGAAATCCGCCCTTAGATTTGTTGCCAGACAACCCCTGAAGGTGTGAAGATTGAGGAAGAGTAGATGGGAGGTGGGAGGAGCTTTTAGGTTATGTGGAATTTCAATCATTGCTACAAAAAGGTTTGAGATTTTGAGAAAGTGGGGGAGGGATCTGTTTTTCTTTCTGTTCCAGTTTTTTTTAATGGTATTTTTATAAATTTTAAATTATAATATTGGGAAATTAATGTTGTTGGATTTTGTTATGGGAAACTTGAAGCATTGTTACATAAATCTGTTCTTATAATCCATTCATCATTAATTCAGATTTCACTAAGAAAAAAAGGCTACAGATTTGTTCAGTTTTCATTGCAGCATTTATTTATTTATTTATTTATTTAAGATGTTCTTTGCATCCATGGCAGCATGCATTTTGTTAGGTATGGCTCATATATCGGATAAGGGACAAATACTGGAGTAGAACGGAGCTAACCAGCGGAACGGAGCGGAAGCATCTGTCCAATCGGGAGAGTTGCTTTATGTGGGTCGGAGGTGAGGGTTCTACGTCCTCGTGGTACGATACAAAAGTAATTTTATGATTACATATTATATGTCACGGTTATATATATATATATATATATATATATATATATATATATTGTATTGTAANAGAGGAGCTTTTAGGTTATGTGGAATTTCAATCATCATGGTTGTTGGATTTTGATACAGGAAATTTGAAGCATTGTTACATAAATCTTTTCTTATAATCCATTCATCATTAATTCAGATTTCACTAAGAGAAAAAGGCTACAGATTTGTTCAGTTTTCATTGCAGCATTTATTTATTTATTTATTTATTTATTTAAGATGTTCTTTGCATCCATGGCAGCATGCATTTTGTTAGGTATGAGCTGGAGCAGAACGGAGCTAGCCAGCGGAATGGAGCGAAAGCATCTGCCAAATCGGGAGAGTTTCTTTATGTGGGTCGGGAGTGCGGGCTCTACATCGTCGCTGTACGATACAAAAGTAATTTTGTAATTACATATTATATGTAAGGGTTATATATATATATATATATATATATNTATGGTATTTTTATAAATTTTAAATTATAATATTGGGAAATTAAGGTTGTTGGATTTTGTTTTGAAGCATTGTTACATAAATCTTTTCTTACAATCCATTTATCATTAATTCAGATTTCACTAAGAAAAAAAGGCTACAGATTTTTTCAGTTTTCATTGCAGCATTTATTTATTTATTTTTTTAAGATGTTCTTTGCATCCATGGCAGCATGCATTTTGTTAGGTATGGCTCATATACCGGATAAAGGATAAATGCTGGAGCAGAAAGGAGCTAGCCAGCGGAATGAAGCGGAAGCATCTGTCCAATGGGGAGAGTTTTTTTATGTGAGTCGGGTGTGCAGAGATAACGTCCCCGCGATACGATACAGAGTTAATTTTGTAATTACATATTGTATGTCAGGGTTTTATATATATGCTGTATTGTAACTCTAAAGAAGATTTTTGTACTCTTTTCGTGAAATCTAAAGAAGCCGCTGCTCTGCTCCCGATGACGTAGGCAAATTGCCAAACAACATTAATCTTTGTGTTTTCTTCTTGATTTCTATGATTCTTGCGTTTTATTGGCCTTATTTCCTCAACACATTTCATCATTTCAAAATCATTATTTTCACAGAAATTCTAGTAAATTCAAGATTACAGCCTTTACTGCACGAAATTTAAAGCATTATCTTATCTGTACCACTCATCAAGTTTTAAGATGTTTGATAGCTTTCAGTGCACGTGAAATTTGTGGCACGTGCGGCGATAACTTTCGGTCAGTTGAGATGGGAAATCAATTAAAATTGATATTGCACTCATCTCAAAGTAAATATAAGGTTTGCATATACATCACCTAATTCTTATAAGTTTTCATACTTAAGACTTAAATTTTAATTTTTACATATATATCATCTCACTTGTGCATTAAAGAGGCATTTTGCATTTTTTTAAAAAGAAAAAATAATCGTATTTTTAATGTGATGAAATATTTGGGTGGTATGAATTTAAAATATATGTAAATACATAAGAATTGGTGGGTATTCATGTGAATGTACCTACATTTAATGACTTTAAGATACATCAAGAGGTCTCATACTAGTTAGTTCTCAAATTGAACAAATGCCAAACACAATAACAATGTCTATTTAAAAAAAAAAAGGAAGACTTACATGCATACGACTCAATTCTTATGTATTTACGTACATCTAACACCTGAACTTTAATTTTTACATATATGCCACCAAACCGATGCATCAAATGGTGAAGTACGTGATAATAAAGATCTGGATGGTATAAATGTAAATACATAGGAATTGCGAGGCATGTATGTAAATGCCCCCAAAAATAAAACTAGAGTAAGCAGAATTCAGTATACCCAATAGCAGCACTAGACTTTTTAGGTTTATTTAGTCCAATAAATTCCAACAGTCCTAAAACAAGGATGAGCTCTACAGAGTTTCGATAAACCTCTAAGCCGAAGAAGTCTACGAAGCCTTACTAGAGCTCCTATTCAAGATTGTCAAACTTCTTACCAAGCGAAAATGATGTCGATCCAACTGATCTTTCTTCAACAAATCATCCTACAATTTTCTTTTGGGGGCATTTACAGAATACCATCCAATTCCTATATATTTACATATCTAACAACTAAACTTTACTTATTATATTTATAGCACCCAAGTTTTTCATNTATTAAAGAGGCATTTTGCATTTTTTAAAAAAGAAAAAATAATAATATTTTTAATGTGATGAAATATTTGGGTGGTATGAATTTAAAATATATGTAAATACATAAGAATTGGTGGGTATTCATGTGAATGCACCTACATTTAATGACTTCAAGATACATCAAGAGGTCTCATACTAGGTAGTTCTCAGATTAAACAAATGCCAAACACACTAACAATGTCTATTTTTTTTTTTTAAAAAGGAATACTTACGTGCATACGACTCAATTCTTATGTATTTACGTATATCTAACACCTAAACTTTAATTTTTACATTTATGCCACCAAACCATTCCTGTGACAGACAATTAGAGAAAGTCGTCTTAGATGGTTTGGTCACATTAAACATCGACCATCTGATGATCCGATTAGGAGAGTNATTGTTTGTAGTTGATTTTGAAATTCCCGGAATGTGACCAATTTCATATAGTCAAAACAAACTACTGTTGGAGCGGGCACTTGGTGGTGGTGGTTGTGGGCCTGTGGTGGTGGTTAGTAGGCTATTGAAGCCGGATTGGCTGACGGAAGTCCATGGGACAACTATGATGGGAGGCGACGGGCAATAGTGGTTGGCGGCAGCATAGTGGATGGTCACGGTGGCTGCAGCAGCTTAGATGGCTGCCACCTTTTGCAGTGTATTTGAAAATACACTTGAAATGAACTATAAAACGCCTTTGAAATTCACTTGCAATTTTACTCTGAATTTCTTTTTCAGTCAAACAAAAATCCAAAATTTCAAAGCCCTTGCATTTCAAATGCAGTACCCTCTTTTTTTAGCCAACCAAACAATCCAATAAATTTCTAACGAACATCCTCAAATAGTTGAAATGAGACTAATGATGATGATGATGAACATAATTGAGATGTCTGTTTTTTTCCAGCTTAATTGGACCTCATAATTGTTTTCAGAACTCTCAAAAAAAAAAAATTTTTATTATGCTAAAACAATCTGTGCCTCTCGAAATTGAAATTGAAAAAAATGTTAAACTACATTTGTCCATCAATAATCTTTTCTTAATGACATGCAATTTTTTGGCTATCGGTTTTCTCATTCCACAATATCTTTTGCTCAAGTTGTTTGAGTTGAAATTTGGAGCAGCATCATAATCAACCTTATCCTGCTAACAAGGGGAAGAAATTCATTCTGCACTGTCTGCTTATAACCAACAAAGAATTTTTAATAATAATGTTATCAGGGGACATTGACATACATATGACACAATTCTTATGTATTTACATATCTAACACCTAAATATTCATATTTACATGAATGCAACTTAAATCTTTAACATCACATAAAACAATCCCCATCACTATTTTTTAGAAGTGAAGTACACATTTTCATACATAGGTTTATAACACCAAAGTGTTATAAGTGTAAACATCAGTTTTAATTGTTAGATATGTAAATACATAAGAATTGTGTGGTTGTATGTAAATTTCCCTCTTATCAAAATGGGAAAGGGAGGAGCTGTGGTTATCACCAAGTTATCAGTATAGGTGAAAGTCAATTTCCTTCTATGCAATTTTTTCCAAGCATACACATGTCAATCCAGCCAGGTATTTTACAAATCAGATATGCCTTTCTAATTATTTTGCTTCTATGTACTGGAGTATAAGGAGGTGGAAGTTCAAATCTAAATTAGATTCAATTTTTGAAATGATATTAATCCAAAATAATAAACTTTATACTATAGTGTCAATTTTTCCCTTGACTATTTACATGTGATCATTTTTACCCCCGAGTCTATAAAAGTGCCAAATTAGTCCCCAGACACTTCAAATTGGGGTTGAAATAATCCCAACAGAAGACTATTTCAGCTCATATTAAAAGAATTTGGGGACTAAATCGACATATTTATGAACTCTGGGACTAAAATAATCCTCTACAATGATTTGGGAACTATTTTAACACTTCTCTCATTTATAATAAACTTAAGAATCATTTCTAATCCCAGAAAATAATTCGGATAAATTTATTTTGTGCTTGTTCTGGTGAAATTATTGAGGCAATATCATCTCTGACATGATTTAAAGCCATTGAAGCACGCGCTTGATGAAAAATTCAGGTGTTCTGAAGACCTTCAGACTGTTAAAGTACTTGATACAATTCCGAAGCATATTTTGCAGAGGACTCCTGGCTTTCCAACGCAGGTTGTGCTCTTGTTCTCCATTTGGGAAATTTACATCCGTAGCACACAATTCTTATGTATTTACATATCTCTCACCTAAACTTTCTTATTTACATACATAGCACTTTAGTGCTTTAAACCTATGCCTGAAAAGATGTATTTCACTTCTAAAATTTTGTGATTTTATAGATTTGAGTACCATGTGTGTTAATATGAAAGTTTCGGTGTGAGATATGTAAATACATAAAATTTGATAGCTAGGTATGTAAATTCTCCTTTCCTAAAATATTAGTGAAATTCTAAGAATTTATCTCAGAAAATTTACTGGAAATAGTTATTAAAATTGCGTTTCTGATTCTTTTCTTCTGCAGAAATGGGGAAGTGACCATATTGCATTGGCCTGTGAATTGGCATTTTCCAAAGTTTCTCAAACCAAATAGGTTCAACTTTTATACTATTTTTGTTGCAGTATATCTATAATGCAATTTTCCATGCAACTTTTTATTTTTATTTTTATTTTTATAAAGTTGTTGCGAAATAATTAGTGCTTTATTCACATAATATTATGGCGCTAAAATAGATTTCAATNTTTCGTGAAATCTAAAGAAGCCGCCGCTCTGCTCCTGAGGACGTAGGCAAATTGTCAAATATCATTAAATCTTTGTGTTTTCTTCTTGATTTCTACGATTCTTGCACTTTATTGGCATTATTTCGTCAACACATTTCATCATCTCAAAATCATTATTTTCACAGAAATTTTAGTAAATTCAAGATTACAGTCTTTACTGCACGAAATTTAAAGCATTATCTTATCTGTACCACTCATCAAGTTTTGAGATGCTTGATAGCTTTCAGCGCACGTGAAATTTGTGGCACGTGCGGCGATAACTTTCGGTCATTAGAGATGATAAATCAATTAAAATTGATATTGCACTCATCTCAAAGTAAATATAAGGTTTGCATATGCATCACCTAATTCTTATAAGTTTTCATATTTAAGACTTAAATTTTAATTTTTACATATATATCATCTCACTTGTGTATTAAATAGGCATTTTGCATTTTTTTTTTAAAGACAAAATAATAGTATTTTTAATGTGATGAAATATTTGGGTGGTATGAATTTAAAATATACGTAAATACATAAGAATTGGTGGGTATTCATGTGAATGCACCTACATTTAATGACTTTAAGATACATCAAGAGGTCTCATACTAGTTAGTTCTCAAATTAAACAAATGCCAAACACACTAACAAAAAAAAAAAAGAAGGAAGATTTACGTGCATACGACTCAATGCTTATGTATTTACGTATATATAACACCTAAACTTTAATTTTTACATATATGCCACCAAACCATTCCTATATGACAGACAAAATTAGAGAAAGTCATCTTAAATGGTTTGGTCACATTAAACGTCGACCATCTGATGATCTGATTAGGAGAGTAGATGTTTTAGTTAGTCACATTAAACGTCGACCATCTGATGATCCGATTAGGAGAGTAGATGTTTTAGATTTGACTTTTGCGTTAAGAAAGGCAGAGGTAGACCTAGGAAGACTTGGGCTTATTGTATTAAAAATGATCTTTGAGTTAAGGTAGGCAAAGGTAGACCTAGGAAGACTTGGGCTTATTGTATTAAAAATGATCTTAATTTACCAGAACTAAATGAAAATTATGACCTAAATAGGACACAATGGAGAAAAAGGATTCATGTAGCCGACCCCACACAGTGGGATTAAGGCTTTGTTGTTGTTGACTCAATGGAGAAAAATGATTCATGTAGCCAACCCCATTAGTGGGATTAAGGCTTTGTTGTTGTTGTTTTTGTTCAAAGACGCAATAGAGAAAAAGGATTCATGTGGCCGGCCCCACGTAGAGGGATTAAGGCTTTGTTGTTCAATGGAGAAAAAGGATTCATGTAGCCGACCCTACGTAGTGGGAGTAAGGCTTTGTTGTTGTTGCATGGAGAAAAAGGATTCATGTGGCCGACCCCACGTAGTGGGATTAAGGCTTTGTTGTTGTTAGAGAAAAAGGATTCATGTGGCCGACCCCACGTAGTGGGCTTAAGGCTTTGTTGTTGTTGTTGTGAAAAAGGATTCATGTAGCCGACCCCACGTAGTGGGATTAAGGCTTTGTTGTTGTTGTTGTTTCGGATTCATGTAGCCGACCCCACGTAGTGGGATTAAATCTTTGTTATTGTTGTTGTTGTTGTTGTATGCTTTAATATTTATTTTTTTAATCATATTATACGTTGTTGTTATTATATGCCACCAAACCAATGCATGAAATCGTGATGTACGTGATAAGAAAGATCTGGATGGTATAAATGTAAAATCAAAGCTCAAAGTTCAGGTGTTAGAAATGTAAATACATAGGAATTGCGAGGCATGTATGTAGATGCCCCAAAAATAAAACTAGAGTTGGCAGAATTCAGTATACCCAATAGCAGCACTAGACTTTTTAGGTTTATTTAGTTCAACAAACTCCAACAGTCCTAAAACAGGGATGAGCTCTACAGGGTTTCGACAAACCTCTAAGCCGAAGAAGTCTATGAAGCCTTACTAAGAGCTCCTATTCAAGATTGTCAAACTTCTTACCAAGCTAAAATGATGTCGATCCAGCTGATCTTTTTTCAACAAATCATCCTACAATTTTCTTTTGGGGGCATTTACAGAATACCACCCAATTCCTATNTGCCACCAAACCGATGCATGAAATGGTGATGTATGTGATAAGAAAGATCTGGATGGTATAAATGTAAAATCAAAGCTCAAAGTTCAGGCGTTAGAAATGTAAATACATAGGAAGTGCGAGGCATGTATGTAAATGCCCCAAAAATAAAACTAGAGCTAGCAGAATTCAGTATACCCAATAGCAGCACTAGACTTTTTAAGTTTCCTAAAACAGGGACGAGTTCTACAGGGTTTCGATAAACCTCTAAGCCGAAGAAGTCTATGAAGCCTTACTAAGAGCTCCTATTCAAGATTGTCAAAACTTCTTACCAAGCGAAAATGATGTCGATCCAACTGATCTTTTTTCAACAAATCATCCTACAATTTTCTTTTGGGGGCATTTACAGAATACCACCCAATTCCTATATATTTACATATCTAACAATTAAACTTTACTTATTTTATTTATACCACCCAAGTTTTTCATATCACATCAAAAAATATCACTATTATAGCTTTTAAAATGTGCAAATCATATTGTCATGCATATGTAAGGTGTCATGCATATTTGTCTTTTTTTTTTTTTTTTTTTTTTTAATTTTTTTTTTTTTTTTTAAATTGGTCATTCTTGAGTCAGTCACATCGACGGGTTACGGCTANAACATTTTCATGTTTAGCTTGATTCAAATTCGTTTATTCGTTTCAGCTCGTGTTTGGCTCATAATTAACATGAATGAATTAAAAAAGAATAAAATTAAATTTTTTTAAATACAAGATTAAAAAAACCAATAAACAAATGTTATAATGATATTATTTATTTAATCATTTAGTTAATTCAAGCCAAAACGAGCGAAATTGAATTGAACGAAAGTTTGTTCCTATTTGACTTGATTATAAATGGAGCTCAAAAAAATGGTTAGTGATCATCTTGCTTGCTTAACAAACGAATCAAATACAAGTTATTTGGTGGACCGAACACAAATTACTCGTGAACGATGAGCTTTTATGACAGCCGTATGAAATCAGATGAAAGCCACAACTTACGAACTCTTTTTGAAGGTGTATTTGATGTTTAGGGCCATGGTTTCAAACGAGGAGGAAGATTAGAGAAATCATTTGACAAATTAGGTTATAAATTTGAGTTCTTACTCTTCAGGTTTTGGTTTTTTTGCCTGAAAGAAAAGTTAACCTTTCCTTTGAAGAAGAAATCCCATGTACACTGCTGGAATTGATTTAATTGATAGAATTCAGAGGATTAGCAAGGACCAAGTTCTTATTACTATTTATTTCCTGAGGCTAAAAGAAGGTTGGATTAATAACTGAAAGATTTACATACATACCAATCAATTCCTATGTATCTAACACCTAAACTTTAGTTTTTACATACATACCGCCATGCCTATGCATGAAAAGATTTATTTCACTTTTTAATAGTTATGATGCCATTATTTTCCATGTGAGATGCAATATTTTGGTGATATAAATGTAAAGTAAAATTTCGGTGTTAGATATGTAAATAAGTAGGAATTGAGTCATATGCATGCAAATCAGAAGAAAATGCATGGCATATTGCAAATCTTTCTAAAGAAGTTCGTTGCAGGTTATAGTCCTACGTTAAAAAATAAGAACTCATAGGCAAAAATGAAATAGTTTCTAGTTGCATTATGCTTAAGATGGGAAAAAATACAAACATGATATAAATAACCACAGGTTTTACTTTATAGCTGAAATTGAAATCTATTTTAGCGCCATAATATTATGTGAATAAAGCACTAATTATTTCGCAACAACTTTATAAAAAAAGAATAACTAAAAAAGTTGCATGGAAAATTGCATTATAGATATACTGCAAGAAAAATAGTATAAAAGTTGAACCTATTTGGTCTGAGAAACTTTGGGAAATGCCAATTCACAGGCCAATGCAATATGGTCACTTCCCCATTTCTGCAGAAGAAAAGAATCAGAAACGCAATTTTAATAACTATTTCCAGTAAATTTTCTGAGATAAATTCTTAGAATTTCACTAATATTTTAGGAAAGGAGAATTTACATACCTAGCTATCAAATTTTATGTATTTACATATCTCAAACCGAAACTTTCATATTAACACACATGGTACTCAAATCTATAATATCACAAAATTTTAGAAGTGAAATACATCTTTTCAGGCATAGGTTTAAAGCACTAAAGTGCTATTTATGTAAATAAGAAAGTTTAGGTGAGAGATATGTAAATACATAAGAATTGTGTGCTACGAATGTAAATTTCCCAAATGGAGAACAAGAGCACAACCTGTGTTGGAAAGCCAGGAGTCCTCTGCAAAATGTGCTTCGGAATTGTATCAAGTACTTTAACAGTCTGAAGGTCTTCAGAACACCTGAATTTTTCATCAAGCGTGTGTTTCAATGGTTTTAAATCATGTCAGAGAGGATATTGCCTCAATAATTTCACCAGAACAAGCACAAAATAAATTTATCCGAATTACTTTCTAGGATTAGAAATGATTCTTAACTTTATTGTAAATGAGAGAAGTGTTAAAATAGTTCCCGACTCATTGTAGAGGATTGTTTTAGTCCCAGAGTTCATAAATGTGTCGATTTAGTCCCCAAATTCTTTTAATATGAGCTGAAATAGTCTTCCGTTGGGATTATTTCAACCCCAATTTGAAGTGTCTGGGGACTAATTTGGCACTTTTATAGACTCGGGGGTAAAAATGATCACATGTAAATAGTCAAGGGAAAAATTGACACTATAGTATAAAGTTTATTATTTTGGATTAATATCATTTCAAAAATTGAATCTAATTTACATTTAAACTTCCACTCCTTATACTCCACTACATAGATGAAAAATAAAGATTCATGCTATTAGAAAGGCATATCTGATTTGTAAAATACCTGGCTGGATTGACATGTGTATGCTTGCACAAAATTGCATAGAAGGAAATTGACTTTCACCTATACTGATAACTTGGTGATAACCACAGCTCCTCCCTTTCCCATTTTGATGATAGGGAAATTTACATACAACCACACAATTTTTACGTATTTACATATCTAACAATTAAAACTGATGTTTACACTTATAACACTTTGGTGTTATAAACCTATGTATGAAAATGTGTACTTCACTTCTAAAAAGATAGTGATGGGGATTTTTTTATGTGATGTTAAAGATTTAAGTGGCATGCATGTAAATATGAATATTTAGGTGTTAAATATATAAATACATAAGAATTATGTCATATGTATGTAAATGTCCCCTGATAACATTATTATTAAAAATTCTCTGTTGGTATTAGGCAGACAGTGCAGAATGAATTTCTTCCCCTTGTTAGCAGGATAAGGTTGATTATGATGCTGCTCCAAATTTCAACTCAAACAACTTGAGCAAAAGATATTGTGGAATGAGAAAACCGATAGCCAAAAAATTGCATGTCATTAAGAAAAGAATATTGATGGACAAATGTAGTTTAGCATTTTTTTCAATTTCAATTTCGAGAGGTACAGATTGTTTTAGCATAATAAAAAAAAATTTTTTTTTTGAGAGTTCTGAAAATAATTATGAGGTCCAATTAAGCTGGAAAAAAGCAGACATCTCAATTATGTTCATCATCATCATCATTAGCCTCATTTCAACTATTTGAGGATGTTCGTTAGGAATTTATTGGATTGTTTGGTTGGCTTAAAAAAGAGGGTACTGCATTTGAAATTTTGAATTTTTGTTTGACAGAAAAAGAAATTCAAAGTAAAATTGCAAGTGAATTTCAAATGCGCTTGATAGTTCATTTCAAGTGTATTTTCAAATACACTGCAAAAGGTGGCAGCCATCTAAGCTGCTGCAGCCACCGTGACCATCCACTATGCTGCTGCCAACCACCGTTGCCGGTCGCCTCCCATCATAGTCGTCCCATGGACTTCCGTCAGCCAATCCGGCTTCAATAGCCTACTAGCCACCACCACAGGCCCATAACCACCACCACCAAGTGTCCGCTCCAAACAGTAGTTTGTTTTGACGATATGAAATTGGTCACATTCCGGGAATTTCAAAATCAACTACAAGCAATGTAGGCCAATGCGACCGCCCAATGTGATGTCGCAGACCATCATTGCTTGTCGGCACTTGCCGCCGCCACCTACCGCCAAGCTAACCATGCCTGCCGCCTGCTCATCCCCTTTCGACTGCCTGCCAACCGCCACCATGGCCCACNGTACAAGCAATGTAGGCCAATGCGACCACCCAATGTGATGTCGCAGGCCATCATTGCTTGTCGGCACCTGCCGCCGCCACCTACCGCCAAGCCAACCATGCCTGCTGCCTGCTCATCCCCTTTCGACTGCCTGCCAACCGCCACCATGGCCCACCCCCAAAGCTAGTCAGCCGCCGTCAATTATATTTTATATTAGTTTCATTTATCTTCAAATTAAGAATAAAAATGTGAACTCCATTTATTACACCGAACCACATGGCTCCTAAGGGAAAGATTCTAAATTTGGTTATGAAAATATTTATATTATTACTTGACAAAATAACTCCTTGGAAAATGAGAAATCTCAAATGAAAGTTCTTTTTTTTTTCTTTCCAACTTTATTTAGACGATTACTACAACATAACAAAGAATAAAGTTAGAAGACAAACCNAACAACAACAACAACAACAACAACAAAGCCTTAATCCCACTACGTGGGGTCGGCGAACCACATGGCTCCTAAGGGAAAAATTCTAAATTTGGTTATGAAAATATTTATATTATTACTTGACAAAATAACTCCTTGGAAAACAAGAAATCTCAAATGAAAGTTCTTTTTTTTTTTCTTTCCAACTTTATTTAGACAATTACTACAACATAACAAAGAATAAAGTTAAAAGACAAACCATATGTAGTCAACTGTGCCCATGAATTGCTGGTTGTAACTAGTAACTTGAGGCTCTCTACTTGAGTCTTTTGTCCCTGTATAATCCTGTCAAATAAAAATAAACAAACTAAATCGACAGTTTCTGGAACAAATAACATAATAATCACAACCACTAATAGAGTATTGTAATTATCTTAATGCAGTAAAAATATATATATATCAGTCCCGTTTGGGATCATTTTTATAATTTGTTTTCTATTTTTTATTTTTATTTTGTTTTGTTTATGCATCGATTTAAATTAACGCATGTTTGATTGTGATAGTTGTTTTCAACAACACAAAAAGAACGCCTTCAAGATGTTTTGAGTGTTTTTAAAAATAAGACTTATTTTAAAAAGAAAAAAACATATAAAAAATTATACTATCCAAACAAGTTACAAGAAAAGTAAAAACAAAAATAAAAACAGAAAATCAAACTGATGCCAAACGGGACCTTACTGTTCCTTTTACATTGGTTCCAAAGAAAAATGATCGCCATGATTGTGAAGCATTAATACTCACAAAACAGAAAATGTGAAATCTCATCGATTAATTCAATGCTAATTGTCTTTTTAATTCGAACTTAAACAGCCTATTAGCATGAAATTTGTTTCAATAAAGGGAAATTAACATACATAACACACAATTCTTATGCATTTACATATCTAAAACCTAAAAGTTGATATTTACATTTATGACAACTTGTTATTAAACACCAATACCAGAAAAAGGTGTATTTCACTTTAAAAAATTAGTGATCGTAGTACTTTTGATGTGATGTTAAAGAATTGCATGATATGTATGTAAATAACTGTCAATAAATAAGACTAGTAGGAAACCTTTTAATTAAAAAATGAACAGTCTTAAAAAACCGGTCAAACCTATAAAAAACCAGATACATATAAACATCATGTGCAAAATAAATCAATGTTATAAAAGAGCTTGACCAACATAATATAACAGCCTGCAACAATTTCTACATAGCCCAAAGCACAATCCCTGTGATTTCTGAGAATATTGTTAAGCTCCCCAAAAAAGTTGACTAAAAGAGCCTCCATAAGAAGTCGGGAAGTGTAGCCAAGTTATCCTCCAACTCTTTTCATCAACAAGAGCCCCCCACAGCCATCCTTTCGGAAGCAAAGTATAACTTTTCATAAAAATAAGGATTGTAAAATACAGAATATAAAACTAAAAACAAATTTGACTATTTCAATGAAGCAAGAGTCAATATTGTGAAAGAAAACCCATGGAATCCTCTTTTAGCATTTGGCTTAAAGTCTGGTATACCTTAGAAAGTGAGTGTCTGCTTTTGTTCCATTCTACTTTTTTCNGAACGCCTTCAAGATGTTTTGAGTGTTTTTAAAAATAAGACTTATTTTAAAAAGAAAAAAACATATAAAAAATTATACTATCCAAACAAGTTACAATAAAAGTAAAAACAAAAATAAAAACAGAAAATCAAACTGATGCCAAACGGGACCTTACTGTTCTTTTTACATTGGTTCCAATGAAAAATGATCGCCATGATTGTGAAGCATTAATACTCACAAAACAGAAAATGTGAAATCTCATCGATTAATTCAATGCTAATTGTCTTTTTAATTCGAACTTAAACGGCCTATTAGCATAAACTTTGTTTCAATAAAGGGAAATTTACATACATAACACACAATTCTTACGCATTTACATATCTAAAACCTAAAGTTTGATATTTACATTTATGACAACTTGTTATTAAACACCAATACCAGAAAAAGGTGTTTTTCACTATTAAAAAATTAGTGATAGTAGTACTTTTGATGTGATGTCAAAGAATTGCGTGATATGTATGTAAATAACTGTCAATAAATAAGACTAGTAGGAAACCTTTTAATTAAAAAATGAACTGTCTTAAAAAACCGGTCAAACCTATAAGAAAACCAGATATATATAAACGTCATGTGCAAAATAAATCAATGTTATAAAAGAGCTTGACCAATATAATATAACAGCCTGCAACAATTTCTACATAGCCCAAAGCACAATCCCTGCGATTTCTGAGAATATTGTTAAGCTCCCCAAAAAGTTGACTAAAAGAGCCTCCATAAGAAGTTGGGAAGTGTAGCCAAATTATCCTCCAACTCTTTTCATCAACAAGAGCCCCCCATAGCCATCCTTTCGGAAGCAAAGTATAACTTTTCATAAAAATAAGGATTGTAAAATACAGAATATAAAACTAAAAACAAATTTGACTATTTCAATGAAGCAAGAGTCAATATTGTGAAAGAAAACCCATGGAATCCTCTTTTAGCATTTGGCTTAAAGTCTGGTATACCTTAGAAAGTGAGTGTCTGCTTTTGTTCCATTCTACTTTTTTCGACAGAGAGAATTTAAACATTTTATCTACTTATTTTGTTATACTATAAATTCTATCATTAAAGTCGTGAGAATAGGAATCATCATATTCTCCTTGGTCATACGAGTTGAAGCAGATTAAAATGAAGCGTATAGTGCCAAAAAAAGTCCCTGAATTATTTGTATGGGATCCATCTAGTAACAGAGCCTATTGATGCCGGTGTTAACCAAAATCAAAATAAGAACGAAAATATTATTGCTGAAATTCAAATAGAAAATGATAACTTTTCAAATAGGAAATAAATAATAACAAACTTAAAAGGATACCCTAGGGCAACCGTGAAGAGGATGGGTGGCGGTTGGCCAGCAGGTGGATATGCTGGTAAGGGGCTAGCTGGATGTTGGTGGCCTGCTGGTAGCATGAAGGGTATGAGAGGGCACAACTATAGCAAAGAAGAGAGGAGGAGGGGGGGGGTGCATTCATAATATGACGTAGGTAGGATGTATGGGGACAGTGCAGAGGAGTACAAGAATGGCAGAAAGCAGTTACGAAAATAGGGAAGGGAATATGTGGTTGTGATTGAACAGTAGTACGACTTGAAAGGAAGGACTTGTGGAGTGTGCGTGGAGCAGAGGGTTGCGTGTAAGGCAGCAGGCTGTAGAGAGATGGTTGGAGTTGGCATCTGAAAGCAGAAAGGGGCGTGGAAAATGCAGCCGGCGACAAGGCTGTGACTTGAAGCTGGCGGCTAAAAGCAGAGAGGTGCGGGAAAAGCAGTTGGCGGCAAGGAAAACCGAAAGGTTGGGAGCGTTGGGGAGATGATAGTGAGCAGGTGGAGGGCAATATAGACGGATAGCTATATCCGCAGGATCGAATAACAATGGAGCACCCCTTAAACCCTTGGTAAAAATCATCGTCTCAGACGAGTTACAGTTGGAGCACCTCATTGCCTTCAGATATTGGATTAGAAGAAAAAACAACGGCAAGCTGGACACGAATATGAACTCAAAAAGATAAAAACTGACCCTAAAACAATAGAAAATGAATTTATCATAAGATAGGTAGAAAAAGGGGTAAGGTCAGTATTTTGACCAATAGAAGCCGACCGGTTCAACCTCCCTGCTAGACCGATCGCTTGGCTAAACCGATGGGCACAACCATAAAAGCCCCGCGTCAATTTCACGGAGTTAGGGAGACTTTAACTTCATTTGTCGAAACATATGGTTCCTAGTAGCACATAATCAAGTATGTCAGGTCAATAGAGTTGTAATTGAGCCGAGTCGAGCCAAATATATCATAGTTTGGATTTCGCTGAATACAATAATAAGTTCGATGTTCGGCTTGAGTTAGCACCAAGCTTTCACATAATGTTTACGCTTGGACTTGTTTAAAATTTTCAATGTTTAGAGTTGATTTGTTTATGACAAGTGAACAAGTATTTAAACGAGCTAATAAACAAGATAAAAATTCAAACGAGTATCTAGATTATCATATAAATAATATAAATTTTACAAATCTAAATAAAACAATTGAATAAATCATATAACTTGAAAGTGATATAAGCAATTAAACTTACATATTGTCTTCTAGTGTCTATAATAGATATATTCTCACAAGAATGAATTCTAATACAGACAAAAAAGTATTGAAAGAACAAAAAAAAATTTAAATGAACTAATATTACAAAGTAACTCGTAATGTGAAATTATTCATCAATTGTTGAAAAATNTTTAAATGAACTAATATTACAAAGTAACTCGTAATGTGAAATTATTCATCAATTGTTGAAAAATTGGGCAATGACACAGTTTATCCAAGAGATGATGATTTCAAAGACGATATCGATTCCAGTTGACCTCAAGAGAGATTCCGGTTAAGGTAACAACAATTGTTCTAACAGGTAGTGACTTTCATATAAAGGGTGTTCATGCAGAGTATGAGATTGTGGTGCCTCAAACTGCAGTAGGGTAGTCGTTCAGAGGAACATCAACATAATTGACTTTGGATGTCCAAAAGGATTATGAGCTTGAGGAGCCAATACTAAACACATATCATATTTAGATAACAGAATTTAAGTCATTTCAGATATATAACCTGCCTCCTGAGTTGCCCCTACCAACTTGTCAAAGTTGAGAAGACTGAGTTACTTTTGGAAGACAGTTGTGAGTCATTTGAGGATTAAAATCAATTCAATGATTTTACTTCCCGACAGAAAATCACATAGGATAGATGACACACAATTGTGGGAATTACCGATCCTTGGAAGAAAGAATATTATATCGTGTGATCCAAGTCCTTCCCAAGAAGCAGAAAAGGCCTCTCATAATTCCTAGGAGAAAGAATATTCTACTGTGTGATCTAGGTCCTTCCCGAGAAGAAGAAAAGGTCTCTCATGAGAGTTTACATGTCATGGTGACCCAAACTGCTAGAGATGTTGTTCCAAAGTTAACCCCCTTGACAACCCTGTTTATCGGACACATCCAACAGAGTACGAGGAGTGGGAGAAACATATTATATATATTTATTTGCTCGAAATTTGTCTCAGGAGAACTTATGTCGTTGTATATCTCCGATTAAGATTGTGTCAAAAGAGGATGGATACTTATTCTATCAATATACTCTTTGGAATGACACCATCTACATAATTGACTTACCGGGAGCTTACAACATGATAGGCCTGACTATTAGGAGGAGATAAAAAGCTTCAACTAATGAGGTTGAAGCTCTCCCAACCTCGGGGGACTGACACNGCTCTTTGGAATGACACCATCTACATAATTGACTTACCGGGAGCTTACAACATGATAGGTCTGACTATTAGGAGGAGATAAAAAGCTTCAACTAATGAGGTTGAAGCTCTCCCAACCTCGGGGGACTGACACAAGGCTAGGGGCTGAACCATCCCCAATCAATTCAGTAAGAGAGTGTTTAGTCCAGCAAAAGGCTGATTTCAAGTATCTGTTAAGGACAGTCGTCGACATCTTTTTTTTTCCTTTCGAGGGTTGTATCTAAGGACGAGTGATGCTCCAGCTGTATCTCGCTCTGCGTTGATGCTTATCCTGAACGATTCCATCCTCCAAAACCTCCCCTTCACTGCCACCATCGCTGTGCCNATTTTCCTTTCGAGGGTTGTATCTAAGGACGAGTGATGCTCCGGCTGTATCTCACTCTGCGTTGATGCTTATCCTGAACGATTCCATCCTCCAAAACCTCCCCTTCACTGCCACCATCGCTGTGCCTTGCTGCAGTCCCCCTGAAACTCCAACTTCATCTACCCGACTCCAGCCATCCCTATTTTTGCCCTATCGTAATTCCCCTACTTGTTTCCTTCTTTTGTTTTTGATTATCGCAGACCCTCTTACCTGCCTCCATCTGCAGTCGCACTATTCCCCAATGTATTAAAGCATAAACATCTGTCATCCACAACAAATTGTTGCCTAACCCTCACGCCCCCTCTTCTGCTTCCATCTGCCCATCTGCCCTTTACTTGTTGTTGTTGCCTCCTGCACTCTACTGCTCCAGCCACCTACTGTGGCCGCCTCCCCCTTTCATCCATAGCTTCTCTCATAACTGCCTCCAACTCCTAAAAATTACCGCCAACTTCTCTAAACTACCCGAAAACCACCACACTCATTTCATTTGTTACCCAATGGCTGCCAGAACTCCCTTTCATCATTCTTGCCCTCACAACCACCTCCCATCCGAACACTACCTGTCATCGAGCCGTGAGCCGCCAGCCACCACCCTCATCTTCGCCCTACGATGTCTTTTTATATTTTATTGTTATTTTTCTATTGTCAGAGTCTTCGTATGCAACCCTTTTGAATTTCAACAATAATATTGACATTTATATTGTGGTTTGAGCTTACTCTGGTATCATTTGGTATCAGAAATAGCCTAACCCTAGTGCTATCCTAGGGCTTCCTAGCAATCGCCCCAACCCAATCCACCTCCACCAAAAAAAATTCTTTCCTATTCCGAACCATAGCCAAAATTTTGAACCCTAATTCCTCCTTGCAGTATTTTGAAANGACCCTAGTGCTATCCTAGGGCTTCCTAGCAATCACCCCAACCCAATCCACCTCCACCAAAAAAATTCTTTCCTATTCCGAACCATAGCCAAAATTTTGAACCCTAATTCCTCCTTGCAGTATTTTGAAATTAGCAACCTCAAAATAAATTTATTACACCATAAATCAACCCCATACACCCTCTCATATCCCAAACCAAAACACATCTCCCCCTCAACCCTAAACCCTAACCATGTTACTAAAGAAATACATGCCCGAGCCTACCAGGAAGAGATATAGTGAGAGATCCGCCAACTTCAGCGGAAGCTTGCAGACAGGGGTTACCTTCAACCGCGCTCGAAAGCGTCGAAGGAGAGAACAAGAGAATCTAATGATGAAGCGGAAGACACCGCCAATTCCTACCAACTTTCTATAGACAGAGGGTGAAGACTCTAGCTTTAGAAGTGGAGAGACCATGTTAATGAGCGACTCCCACATCTTAAAGACAGATTTCAACCTCAAGATCTTACAGTCCAAATACACTCAGGAGCGCACCCAAGACAACCCCGTAAGAGAAAGCTGATTTCGTGCGGATAACAAGTAAAACTAATCCGCACTCCTAAACCGTTCACTGCCAGAAAGTGTTGCATGTGTCATGGATTTGGGCATGTTGACTTATAATGCAGCGGGGGGGGGGGGNACGAGTTCCAGTTGGAGCACCTCATTGCCTTCAGATATTGGATTAGAAGGAAAAACAACGGCAAGCTGGACACGAATATGAACTCAAAAAGATAAAAACTGACCCTAAAACAATAGAAAATGNTCATGGGATCCAAATCCTTCCCGAGAAGAATAAAATGCCTCTCATAAGTGGTTACATGTCAGGGTGACCCAACCTGTTAAAGGTTCTTCCAGAGTTGACCCCCTGACAATCTTATTTATCAAACACATCCAACTGAGTATGAGGAGTGGGAGAAGCATATTATATATTTATTTTCTGGAAATTTGGTTCGAGAGAACCTGCGTCGTTTTGTATCTCTAATTCAAATTGTGCCAAAAGAGGATGGATATCTAATCTATCAATATATTCTTTGGAATGACATTGCCTACAGAACTGACTTACCGGGACTTACAACATGACCAATCTGACTACTAGGAGGAGACAAAAAGCTTCGACTAATAAGGTCGAAGCTCTCCCAACTTCGGGAGATTGACACAGAGCCTGGGGGCTGAACCAACACCAACCGGTTCAGCCAGAGAGGTTTCAGTCCAGCATGAGGTTGAATCAGCCCCCTCTCACTCTTTTCATTAGCCGAGAATTATTTCCCNTAGAGCCTGGGGGCTGAACCAACACCAACTGGTTCAGCCGGAGAGGTTTCAGTCCAGCATGAGGTTGAATCAGCCCCCTCTCACTCTTTTCATTAGCCGAGAATTATTTCCCCAATATTTTTTTCGTTTCCTGCCCATCCATCTTCTATCTATATTTTGTTCTCTGCTTTAATGTTTTGTGAGTTTGATTTCAGGTTTTTGTCAAGGACAGCTGTCAGCATCCTCTTGTCTCTTTCGAGGGTTGCATCCGTGGACGAGTGGTGCTCCAACTATATCTCACTCTGAGGTGGTGTTTATCCTCGATTATTCCATCCTCCACAACATTCCCTCCACTGCCACCATTGTCGTACCTTGCTGCATACCACCTGAAACTGTAGCCCCATCTACCCGAATTCAGCCCTCTCCACTTCCGCCATACCGTAATTCCCCTGCCCGTTTCCTTCTTTTGTTTTTTATTATGACAGACCCTCTTACCCGCCTCCATCTACAGCCTCACTGTTCCTCTAGGTATTACCACATACACATACATCAACCTACCATACAACAACCTCTTGCTGTCGCCTAACCTTCACGCCCCCCTCTTCTACTTCCAGCCATCCCTCTCCTACCCTTTACTTGTCGTTGTTGCCTCCTGCACTGTGCTGCTCCAGCCACCTACTATGGCCACTTCCCCCACCCCCTTCCATCCATAGCTTCTCCCGTAGCTACCTACAACCCTCCCAAAATTACTGCCAACTTCTCTAAGCTACTAGATAGCCACCACACTCATTTCACCTGCTGCCCAATGGCTGCCAGAACTCACTTCTACCATTCCTACCGTCACAACCACCTCCCATCCAAACCCTACGTGCTGCCAGCCACAACGCTCGCCCTCGCCCTAGGGTGTCTTTTTTACATTATGCTGTTATTTTTCTATTGTCAAGGGTTATCGTGTATAACCCCTTTGGATTTCAACAGTAATATTGACATTTCTATTGTGGCTTGAGCATATCCCGGTAACAGTTTGGTAGAGGGTGAGGTTGATCTTAGGAAACTCTAGGATAGGACTAGGATTAGCTAGCACTGATACCGAAACTAACCCAAACCACAATAGGAACATAAATATTATTGCTGAAATTCAAAGAGCTTACAATGACAACTCTTCAAATATGAAATAAACAATAACGAACTTGAAAGGACATCCTAAAGCGACGACAAAGGGGATGCGAGTTGGAGGTAGCATGAAGGATATGAGAGGGTGCGGCTGTAGCATGGAATGGTGTGGGGTGGGCAGGCGTCTGTTGTAGGATGCGGGTGGGATGTATGGAGCTTGTGAGGAGTAGAGGAATGAAAACAAGCAATTACGAAAATAGGAAGAGAATATGTGTTGTGGTTGGACAACAATGNGAGTAGAGGAATGAAAACAAGCAATTACGAAAATAGGAAGAGAATATGTGTTGTGGTTGGACAACAATGCAACTTGGGAGAAAAGGACTTGTGGAGTGCGAGTGGACCAGATTGTTGCATGGAAGGCAGAAAGCGGTGGGGAGATGGCTGGAGTTGGCACCTGGAAGCAAAAAGGTACGTGGAAAAGATAGCTAGTGGCAATGCTAAGACCTAGAGCTGACAGCTGGAAGCCAAAAGTTGCGGGAAAGTAGCAGGCGGCAAGGAAAGCCGGAAGGTTGGAGGCGGAGGGGAGATGGCAACGAGCAAGTGGAGGGAAATATGGATGGATAATTATCTCTGTGGGATTGAGTTACAGTCAGAGTATCCCTTGAACCCTTAGAGAATATCACAACCTTGAACAAGTTACAACCAAGACACCTCCTTGCCTTCGGAGACAACCCTAGAAGGGAAAACACCAGTCGACGGTTAACTAGACAGAAATATGAAATCAGAAAGAGATAAACTGACCCTAAAACAATAAACAACATATTTATAATAACATGGGCAGGAGGAGGGGGAAGGGGCACTACTTCCCGATCAATAGCAGCCAACCAGTCCAACAGGGCTGAACCGACTGGTTCGGCCATAAAAGTCCCGCTTCACCTATAAAAGTATCAAATTAGCTCCTAGACTCTTTGAATATGTGCTGAAATAGTGAATTAAAAGAACTATTTTAGCTCTCCTTAATATAATTAGGGGACTAACTCGACACTTCCATAAACTTTAGAACTAAAATCACCCTTACAAAGAGTCAGGCAACTGTTTTGATACTTTTCTTTTTCTTATAATCTGCTCCAACTGTTTTGATATTTCTTTTAAAATTAAGCATGGATGGGGAATAAACAGCAAGTCACTTGTGGGTTTGATCAGCCAAGAGAACTTGAAAATTTGATGAGGTTTCATCAATTTCTGTTGTATAACTAACCCTCTCTCAATGCATATCGTTATTCATGAACTAAATACAACCTTCAATAATACTGAAGCAGGGAATTTTGTTGAAGCTATGGTATTGCCATTATATGAGATGTTGTAAAACAGATGAGTTGATACAAAATCATACATATATACTTAGTACTTAAAATATAGATATTAACTAATTACTTTTCACCAAAACTGAGCTTATTTTCTGTATGAAATGTGAACATTTATGCAACAAATTTTACATAGATAATGTATCGAAAGACAAAAGGAGTAATATTTACATACATACCACCCAATTCTTATGTATTTACATATATAACACCTAAACTTCAATTTTTACAAATAAGCCACCTTACCTATGCATGAAAAGGTGTATTTACTTTTTTTTAAAGTTATAATAGTGGTATTTTTTATATGATTTGAAAGATTTGGGTGTCATAAATATAAAAAGCAAAGTTTAGGTGTTAGATATATAAATACATAGGAATTGGGTGGTGTCTGTGTAAATGCCCCCAAGAAGTAATTAGCTACAACCTCAACATCTGTGTATACGCTCCTTAGCTTCAAAGTATGTTCAACAACCGTGCATTTCGCATTTCCTGATGCAATCTCCATTTCCATTGGGCTCCAGCAGTAAGGGTTATAAAAACTCGTCTCAGCATTAAACACGGCACTGGACGGAAAAAACGACGAATCTTCCTGAAGCTCCAAATTTAGCGAACTAGCATCTTTCGTAATTTGATTGTTGTCTTCCATACCAAGAAGTTCCTTAAAAAAATTGGGATCGGCATTTTCCTCCATTCCAAACACCACGGGAGACTGGCCGTCTACATTCTCATCTACACCAGATAGCTCAGAATACTCCCTGTTTTCTGTTGAAGTTGCATCTCTACTTAAATTACCACAAAGAGCAGGTGCTTCTTCAGGAATATTTTCCGAGGCAATATTTTTACTGTCCCCAACAGAATTCATATTGTCAATTATTTTTTCAACTTCAATATTAGATTTAATACCCATTCTATCACTCACATGTGAACGCACAAAATCACATGGATCCGGCCTATCTCCATTGCCAGGATTCTCAGTGTTTTCTACTATTTGCATATCTAGATTTGCACCAGAAGTGTACATTTTCTTTTCAGAAAAAGAATCATCTGCCTTACTAGAATCCATGGTAGAGAAATCATCTTTATTGCTAAGAAAAAATGGAGAATTACCAACATTGTTGTAGTTTACAGTATTGTCTTTAGAAGTCAGTTTTATTTCGTCTGCCAAATCAACATTTCCCGGATAAACCTCGAGGCCTTCAGAACAAGGTTTAACCAAAATATTCTGTCACGATCAATGATAATAATTAGTATTTGCTATTAGAATCTGCTGAACTTCTAAAGAAGAAAAGAATTGTCATNGCCTGTTTATACTATGGAAATTAGATAACATTCAAAGCATAACTTTTGCTAAAATAATAGAAAATAATTAGTAATTTGTTTCTACTAGAAACATTCGTGCAGGCTTTACGTTTGTTTTATACTAAGCATCAAGAAAAATCCACATATGCAGAAAAATATTACAGCTTTTCCGCATTAGTTTTACTTATATTAGCAACTAAATGCATGAAGCGTGAATAAATGCAAGTATTTGCCAACAATATAAGTTAATGAATGTGAAGTGAAAGTTGTTGGGCATTAAAATGCTGCCCGGACATTGCACAGGGTTATTGACTAAGTAAAATAGTATGAAAAAGTTTATAAAAAAAAAATTATAAGAATATTAAACCCCAAACTTATTGGAAAAACATTTGAGATATGTGACAATCAAATCTGCTCGATATGATCTGAAATAGCTGGGCTGCTACACCTAGGGTTGTAATAGAGCCGAGTTGAGTCGAGTATGTCATGGATTGGACTTGGCTTGGATGAGTCATAAGTTGGACATGCTGAGTCTGAGCTTTAGACGAGCTTTCATAAAATCATATATATATGTGTGTTCATGCTTGTCTTTCTCAAATTTTTTTTAATAATCATACTTGGTTTATACTTGACTTATTTATATTAATTAAATAAGCTAAAAATTCGAATGAGTACATAACTTTTTCTATGATATGTACATGATNATTTATATTAATTAAATAAGCTAAAAATTCGAATGAGTACATAACTTTTTCTATGATATGTACATGATTTTTCATATAAAGCTAGTAAATAAGCTAAAAACTAAAATGATCACTTCTTTTTTTTATATAAAGCTATTAACAAATGATTTTAAAAATTAAATATATAAGCAACTAGATAAATTTCAAATTAGCATCTAACTAATTTATACCAAATAAATAAAATAATATATAAGTTGTAAGTAAGGTTTTTTTAACCAAATAACAAATAATTACTAATAAAATAGTTCATTAAAATAAAAAATAAGAAGAGATTGAATTAAGTTTATATGCATATTGATATGAAATTATACTATATTATTATTAAATAAAAATAATTGAATAAGTTCTAATTAATTTAATTATATTTAAATAAGACTCACATGCCAAGACATGCGAGAGTGTTCCTTTGATCCAATAACAGATCAGCTGATACAACATGTAGTTGCTTCAAATGTGCAACAACTTACACATCTCCAACACACTTTAAACCAAAATCAGATGAGTCAATCTTCGGAAGAGGAATGACAGGTTTATACCATAAGGAAGAAGAAGAATGGAGGCCAACTCCAGCTCGGGAACATATTGGATGATACATTGGTTACTACTTGCAATGACAATCATATTACCAGCTTATTAGCTTGCTCATTCCCTAGAACTAGAGACAGAGGCAAGACCAAATTGGGTCGCTCTCTTGCCACCTGATACTATTTATTTCGACACTATTAGGTTTTGTCTTTGTCTCTAATGTACTTTTCTGTATTTTCTAGTTTTGAAATCATTTGTAGTTATTGTGTGGACAAGGTGCATGCTTGGGCCCTCCCACACATTGTATCTGTATCTTTCTTTCTATTTAATATATTAACATTTTTGGTTTTTCAAATATATATATATATATATATATATATATATATA
>JXCR01068389.1:0-18782 GCA_002079205.1 Phalaenopsis hybrid cultivar
AGCACCCAAATTCAGCTTGAAAGGGCCTTTAACAGATTTTTATGGTCTGGACAGAGGCAACAAATGCATTGGGCTTCTTGGCAAAAAGTGGCTAAACCCCAGCTGGCTGGAGGTATTGGATTCAAGGGGATTAATCAGCTCTTCCAAATCAACTTATGCAAGCTTTGGATTAAGTTCAGAGCTCAGACTTCTTTGTGGGCTCTTTTCATGAAGGGCAAATGTTGTAGAGACAAGCACTCCACACTTGTTGAAAGAAAGATAGGGGATTACAAAATATGGGGAATGATGCTAAACATAAGACATACTGCTTAAAACCTGTTCATTTGGGATTTGGGGAAATGAGACATAAATTTCTTGCTTGATAATTAATGCCCTAAAGATTGGTTGTCCCCTATCTATAGTACCCCTAACTCTGACCTCAAGGTGGCTGACTGCTGCGTGGATGATGATTGGTCTTTACTTAAACTTTCAAAGATTCTCCATGCCAATTTTGTAATAAAAATTGCCAGCATCAAAATTAACAGAAGAAAGCCTGATAGAATTGTTGGGCAGTCTTTCTCAAATCAAAGCCTTACCAAAGCCATCTACTCTAAAATTTTCCAATGGGAACACCTAGCTTGGAGCACAATTATTTGGAACAATTTTCTATCCCCCTCCATGTCATTTTTCTGTTGGAGGGTTTTTAATAATCTACTTTGTACTGATGATATCCTTAAACTAAAAAGCTTAAGGGGGCCTTCTTAATATAGGTTCTGTCTTCAGGAGGACGAATCTCTGCCCCATCTTATTTTTTTGAATGCAACTTTGTCCAGCTTGTTTGGCACCAACTGCTATCCCACTTGAATATTGACAAAAATCTCTTTACTTGGGATAACATCACCACTTGCTGGAAAACATGGAATAAGAGGAACTATGCTTCTGTACCTCTCATTGTTGCATGGTTTATTTGGATGGAAAGAAACAAGGTGAAGTTTGATGAAGGTATAACAAAAACTGAAAAGATAGTCATAAATAGCCTTTCTTATGTTCACAAGATTAAATTTAGATGATTTCCTAACATTTCTAACTCTTACTCTTTGGGACAACCTGACTATACTCATGTTCATAGATTTTTCTTGAAACCTCTTGATTATCACACAGTCAAGATAAATACTGATGGAAACTTCAATAATTTAGGAGCAGAAGTGGGGGGTTTCTACAGAAATCACTTGGGGAATGCATATTATACTTTCACATTCCCATTGTGGTTGTTGATGCTGTTGAAACTGAACTAGTGGCTGTCTATTCGGCCTTAAAAATTGCCAAAATGTCTAGTGGGTATAACTTATGGTTAGAAGTGGATTCTGCTGATGTAATCAAGATACTGAAGGATGAGAAGCATGTACTTTGGAACCTTACTTATTGGATTAAAAAAAATCAGAGAAATATCTTCACAGTTAAAGGTGCACTACACTTTCATTTATAGAGAGGGAAACCAACCTGCAAATTGGCTTGCAAGACAAGATTATAACTTAAAGGAATTCTCTGTTGCTGTTTCCCCTCCCCACACCCTTCAGTTTTTACTGCAGGGAGACAGGATTGAGGTCCCACACTTCAGAATTGTTAATCATGATCAAGTGTAACTGCTTTATTTTCTGTTATTGTTTTCCTTTCCCCCTCCTTATCTTCTTATTTTGCACCCCATGTTATCTGGGGTTTATTTTTAGGCAAACTGTTGTTTTTTGTTTGGCTTTTTAGGAGGACTGATGATTCATGTATAGAATCAAAAGTTCTCTAGCTGTTTTTCTCTCTTTTAACCCCTTCTTTAATCAACATGTAGGGAGACATATGCATCTCCTTAAACAATATATATATATATATATATATATAAATTAAACATCCTTCCAATGAAGGCAACGGGATTTTGATTCTGGGGGCCAACGGCTTCCAACGAGCATCTCCACAACCAAAATAAGTGCTGACAACTCTTGCTGACTTTGCTGGGGACAAGCTTTTCTTTCCATTTAAATCAAGAAATATTATTTTCATACATCAACAATGTGTCCATGTCCCTTATGGACTAAATTAACCTTCTTTCGTTGACATGCTTTACCCATTTCTGTCTTAAGAAAGTACGGTCAACTCTTTTGACTTCGGGACTGTTTGTACAATCACCTTTGAACCAAGAGGTTCAGAAGACCATTAAGGTCTTTTTAATCTTCATGTGGGGTCAGATCCCCAATAGGTGTGTTGGTGGATTAGTTTCACCTAGGCATTTTGCATTATATAGTTGGTCCTGCACTGGGTCCTAAACACTTCACATTTCTATTTCGAGTTTTATTTGTTGATTTGCAAATTAAATCAAATTGTGTCATGCTGTGCGTGTTCTTTCATTATCCTTATATTAATTAAATATTTCTACTTTAAAAATGTTTTTACTAAAATTGTAAAACCTCTCGCACTAGGATCACAAGATATTGGCCAAATAGCTAACCCCAGCGTTTTCTCTTTTGAAGCAGCTATAATGGTGTGCCCAATGCTCACTTTTTCTTTTGACCTGCCGACAAGACACAAAGCATGTAATGTTCCTCCCACCATCACGTTCGGAGTCAGATTTGGAGATCTCAAGGTCATTCTCGGGAAAGCCCCATTCGTTGTACTGAATTTTGCTGCTCCAGAGGTTCAAGAGCCGTCTGCCGAGTTTAACCTAAACTACTTTCAGGATTTTCCTTCTTCTAAGAAGATCAAGATTACTATCGCCTCAACACCTACCAAGTCCGTTCTTCCTGCTTCTGCTAAGGGAAAGGAAGTTATAATCGTTGAAGACCCAACTGAAGGGTTAGTTGTCCCGTCCTCTGTATTTGTAATTTAATCAAGTTTGAGGATTGCAATGTTATCCTAAACCCAAAGGAGAAACTGCAATAGAAATGTTTGAAGGGCTACTAAAGCCCAGACTCCTGGGTACCTTTTTTTAAAAATCCTCATTAGGACAAGTCAGCATTACCGGGGACTTATCCACTTCTACGAGGGAGTAGGTTACATCCCTTAATGAATACCAACGGGTACAAAAATATCTAAAAGATATCCGCTACTTTACCGTCACTTCATGGACATAGTCAGGAGAGGAAGAAGCCTACTATGATCACCCGAGTAAGTTCAGTTTTTCAGAGACTAGCTGCCAAGGAAGGTTGTTCAGTTGGTGAGTTACTCAAATGAGTGGGATGTGCAGTATCCCCTTGCATGAAGAAAGAAATTATAAAGGACATCAAATCTGTCAGACGCTCCCAAAATTTAATTGAAGCTTTACCTACTCGCATTCCCCTAAAATGCTTTAATGTTAAGTCAGCCCAACAAAATAAATGGTATGTCGGGTTGACGATGTTAAACAAAAAGCTTTATGGTAGGCAACATATAATTTTTTTTTGTAGAAGGAGCATGAGTCGGCTCCCTACATGTTAAAAGGGGTGAAATTACAAAAAAAGGTTGGTTGGGAAGTCCCCAATCTAGAAAATAAAATACAAAGTTACTCACTCATAAGGGATGAACCAACCACCAAAAAACACCCAAGACAGGAAGGAGAAGATATATACATACACCTATGTATATATATTTTCCAACAACACAGTCTGAAAAAATCAGAAAATACAAATCAGCCCCCAAACAAAGCAAAACATCTGAACACCAAGTAACAAACAAGTAGCACAGCCTCAGTAGCAGAGCAGGACTAATCATGGCCTCAAACAATGTCCCAACAATCAATTTATCACTCTTAGGTAAGGAATTTGAAGTTTGTCCCCCTGAGTTAGTAAGTGGAGGGGAGACAGGATTGTGGAAACCTCAAGATGTTCAGCATTAGCACCCTCCATAGCCAGGAAATTTGTAGGTCTGTTAGCTTCCTTATACACAAATGAAAAGTGAATCTTACTTCCAATGCTGACCTTTTTAATTTTGTGAAGCCATTGATTAATATGCCAAGAGGAAGGCATCTTAAAATTTAGTAGCTCCACCAACAGGGAGGAGTCCACTTCAGCAACAATCCACTGCCACTTATCCTCCTTAGCAAATTTTAATGCCCAATGTAGGGCAAAAACTTCAATGTCCAAAGCATCTTCAGCAATATAAGGGACCTTATAGAACAGCAAAGTATGCCCTATGTGATCTCTAAAAATTCCCCCAATACCTGCTCTCTTATTCGTGTAGCTTCCATCAGTATTGATTTTAATGAAAGGGTAAGGAGGTCTCTCCCATCTAACCTTGATGATCTTAATATTATTAGCACCCATGTAAGTTATGGTCTGCAGGATCTTTGAAATTATGACTTTACAAAATCATTATAAATATATAAATCTGGGTTCATAAATTCTTGCATATTAAAAGTTGCGTCAAGTTTTGGCATCATTGCCGGGGGTTTAAATCTTCTAATAGTGGTGTCAAATTCTTCTATTTTTAGGCATATAAAAAAGTCATTGTCATCGTACTCCCGCTAAAATGTCAGAACTTGCAGCATGTGTATAATTTGCAAATAAATTTGCAAAAATTGCACAAATGAAAAGCAAGAAAAATTTGTTTAAGGTGTACTTACCGAATCCTAGGTCATAACTTGGTGCATCCATGAAATTTTTAACGGATGAATTTCTTGAATAAAGAAAATTAAGTTCAATTGTTCTTCAAGGTATCCAAAGGATCTGAATATGTTTGAGGAATAACCCTGAAAAACTTTTAAAATCCCTTAAAACATTTTGAGTTCATTTAAAATTATTGTATTGCTCCATTAATCGTCCCAAACTAACTTTAATTTAAGTGAATTAATACATCTTATACTCAGTGAACATTAATATTTCAATTATCCCAAGTGTAGGGTAATTCATACCAAAAAAATATAAGCATTTTTATACCCATATCTTATCTTCTTTTTTGGTGATATTGCACTTTAATGGAAGGTATATTTATGTTTTATTGTAGGTTGTTGAATTTTACGACTTGAAGCAAAAAGGAAGCAAAAAGGATAAAATTTGGAGCAAAAATAAAGAAGTTGAAAATTTTTTCAGCGCCGACGGCGCCGTTTGACAGAGAGCAGCAATTAATGAAATAAACACTGGCACCAACAGTGCTAAAATTAGCACCGACGGTGCCACAAAGGGCGCCGATAGCACTTATAGCGGTTCAGGCCCTATTTCTAGAAGATTCAATGAATCTGGATGCTTTTTGAAGAGTTTTTGGATGCATCTATTGAAAAACTGACTCTAGGCTCTATTTGGGGCCAAATTTCATAAAAAAAAAACTCTCTCTTGGTCTTCATTCTCCCTCTCTTCATTCCTCTTTGTCCCTCCTTGCTCATTTTCGCCACTCCCCGCCTCTATATACTTTTTTCATTTTCATTCCACCACTATTTATGAGTCTATTAGAGATTTTTCTTTAAGAGTTTAGAGTTTCTGTGGTGAGTTTAAGTGTGAATTCTTCTCTAAGAGTGTTGGAGAAGGAGAAAAGTGAGAGATTTCTTCTTCCTACATTTCCTNCGTTTTAGTGCGGATGGGCACAAGAACATTCTATCAGAGACGATGATGGGGAGCCGTTTGATCAAGCGTGTATCTAATGAACGGGGGAGATCGAGTCGGACAGCTCTTCGGGACACAAACAACGGGCCGAGTCAGCAAGCTACGTGGATGGCGGCGTCCAACCAGAGCGCGCGACGTATGCCTTCGGAGCCGTCGTAGGTTGAGGTGGCACACCCTATTTTAGTAGATAAATAGGACTTGTTCTTATTTATTTAAATACCCATAACTTAGGAAATCCATAACTTTGTGTAGAAAAATCACAAAAATAAAATAAAAATATGCTCTTGCTCAGTGAACAGAGGAGAATAATGTGGAATAATTTTTAGGTCCATTTGATGCATAAAATATTTTTAATTAATTAAATATTATTTGGAATCATTTGATTATCCATGCATATTGACACATCACCTTGGCTTAAAATTTTGACATATTGTAGCCTCTATAAGGGGGAATATTCTCTGATTTTTCTAAAGTCAGATGAGGTCCCTATACAGAGATCCATATTTTTCAATTTTTTTCACATTATTTCCTTAAAATAATCATGAAAATTAGCATATTGATTATAAAATCCTAAGAAAATTTTGGAAGGTCCACCATAACTAAATAAACTTTTGGAAATAATTTCATGGGTCAAGTCATTTAAAATACACTTAAATTTTGCAAATACTAAATCTCTAAGATAATTAACTTTGGAAAATATAAACATTTAAATGACTTGATTTTTTATCTCCATCGTGATTTATAATCTAGAGAACTCATCATAAAATTTTCAAAAAATTTTGAGTTGATTTAATAACTTAATTTGATTTTTAAAGATAAATACCACTCTTAACACTTAAATGATTTTTTAAAAATTAAAATATAACTCAAAAAATTATGAAACTTAGTTTTTTTTAGATTTCTGTGATCAAGGATGTTTTATAAAAACAAAATAATATTTAAAATAAAAAACTTAATTTTTGACCTATTTTAAGTATTTAAATAATTAAAAATTCATAAAAATCATAAAAATAATAAAACTCATGGATGTTTCTTAAATTGCTCCCTAATCACTTAGGAACAATTAGAATATTTTTCCTGATTTTCTAAATAAAGATGTTGAATTTTTAATCACTTAGGAACAATTAGAATATTTTTTCTGGTTTTCTAAATAAAGATATTGAATTTTAAAGCTTAAAAAATCACTTAGAAACAATTAGAATATTTTTCCTTATTTTCTAAATAAAGATATTCAATTTCAAAGCTTAAAAATAATTTTTAAAAGGCTAAAAATAAGTTTTCACTAAAATAATTCCAATAAAATCACAAAAAATTAGAAAATATAAAATTTGCTCCCTTGAGTTCTCTGACCTTAGGGAGATTTTTGAAAAAAAGAAAACTTAATTTTCACCACCTAAAATATTTTATTTTTATTAAATAACCCAGAATTTAAAATAATTCTAATAAATCACAAAGAATTCAAAAAATTTTGAAATTTGATCCAAAGGCTCCTATGGTCTAGGTCTAACTTTAGTAAGAATTTCAGGGGATTATAATTTACCTTGGTCAAGTTAGGAATTTTCTTTGAAAAATCCTATTTTTTATTAAAATAATTATATAAATTAAAATAAATTTAAAAACATCACATTTTTTCCTCTGTTGTCTCAATTGACCCATAAATGAGGTAGGATAAAAATTTTAAAGTCATTTGAATTGAATTTGACAAATTACGAAGTAATAGAGCCTTAGGGGTAAATTTGTAATTTTAGAAATTTAGCCTTAATTAACACTTAGGCTTAAGTCAAGGAGGGAATATGGGTAAATTCTAATCTTAATCAATTTATTTGATGCTTGAAACACAAGGGGTTAATTGGTAGAAACCAATCTTCCNCCAACCTGCAAATTGGCTTGCAAGACAAGATTATAACTTAAAGGAATTCTCTGTTGCTGTTTCCCCTCCCCACACCCTTCAGTTTTTACTGCAGGGAGACAGGATTGAGGTCCCACACTTCAGAATTGTTAATCATGATCAAGTGTAACTGCTTTATTTTCTGTTATTGTTTTCCTTTCCCCCTCCTTATCTTCTTATTTTGCACCCCATGTTATCTGGGGTTTATTTTTAGGCAAACTGTTGTTTTTTGTTTGGCTTTTTAGGAGGACTGATGATTCATGTATAGAATCAAAAGTTCTCTAGCTGTTTTTCTCTCTTTTAACCCCTTCTTTAATCAACATGTAGGGAGACATATGCATCTCCTTAAACAATATATATATATATATATATATATAAATTAAACATCCTTCCAATGAAGGCAACGGGATTTTGATTCTGGGGGCCAACGGCTTCCAACGAGCATCTCCACAACCAAAATAAGTGCTGACAACTCTTGCTGACTTTGCTGGGGACAAGCTTTTCTTTCCATTTAAATCAAGAAATATTATTTTCATACATCAACAATGTGTCCATGTCCCTTATGGACTAAATTAACCTTCTTTCGTTGACATGCTTTACCCATTTCTGTCTTAAGAAAGTACGGTCAACTCTTTTGACTTCGGGACTGTTTGTACAATCACCTTTGAACCAAGAGGTTCAGAAGACCATTAAGGTCTTTTTAATCTTCATGTGGGGTCAGATCCCCAATAGGTGTGTTGGTGGATTAGTTTCACCTAGGCATTTTGCATTATATAGTTGGTCCTGCACTGGGTCCTAAACACTTCACATTTCTATTTCGAGTTTTATTTGTTGATTTGCAAATTAAATCAAATTGTGTCATGCTGTGCGTGTTCTTTCATTATCCTTATATTAATTAAATATTTCTACTTTAAAAATGTTTTTACTAAAATTGTAAAACCTCTCGCACTAGGATCACAAGATATTGGCCAAATAGCTAACCCCAGCGTTTTCTCTTTTGAAGCAGCTATAATGGTGTGCCCAATGCTCACTTTTTCTTTTGACCTGCCGACAAGACACAAAGCATGTAATGTTCCTCCCACCATCACGTTCGGAGTCAGATTTGGAGATCTCAAGGTCATTCTCGGGAAAGCCCCATTCGTTGTACTGAATTTTGCTGCTCCAGAGGTTCAAGAGCCGTCTGCCGAGTTTAACCTAAACTACTTTCAGGATTTTCCTTCTTCTAAGAAGATCAAGATTACTATCGCCTCAACACCTACCAAGTCCGTTCTTCCTGCTTCTGCTAAGGGAAAGGAAGTTATAATCGTTGAAGACCCAACTGAAGGGTTAGTTGTCCCGTCCTCTGTATTTGTAATTTAATCAAGTTTGAGGATTGCAATGTTATCCTAAACCCAAAGGAGAAACTGCAATAGAAATGTTTGAAGGGCTACTAAAGCCCAGACTCCTGGGTACCTTTTTTTAAAAATCCTCATTAGGACAAGTCAGCATTACCGGGGACTTATCCACTTCTACGAGGGAGTAGGTTACATCCCTTAATGAATACCAACGGGTACAAAAATATCTAAAAGATATCCGCTACTTTACCGTCACTTCATGGACATAGTCAGGAGAGGAAGAAGCCTACTATGATCACCCGAGTAAGTTCAGTTTTTCAGAGACTAGCTGCCAAGGAAGGTTGTTCAGTTGGTGAGTTACTCAAATGAGTGGGATGTGCAGTATCCCCTTGCATGAAGAAAGAAATTATAAAGGACATCAAATCTGTCAGACGCTCCCAAAATTTAATTGAAGCTTTACCTACTCGCATTCCCCTAAAATGCTTTAATGTTAAGTCAGCCCAACAAAATAAATGGTATGTCGGGTTGACGATGTTAAACAAAAAGCTTTATGGTAGGCAACATATAATTTTTTTTTGTAGAAGGAGCATGAGTCGGCTCCCTACATGTTAAAAGGGGTGAAATTACAAAAAAAGGTTGGTTGGGAAGTCCCCAATCTAGAAAATAAAATACAAAGTTACTCACTCATAAGGGATGAACCAACCACCAAAAAACACCCAAGACAGGAAGGAGAAGATATATACATACACCTATGTATATATATTTTCCAACAACACAGTCTGAAAAAATCAGAAAATACAAATCAGCCCCCAAACAAAGCAAAACATCTGAACACCAAGTAACAAACAAGTAGCACAGCCTCAGTAGCAGAGCAGGACTAATCATGGCCTCAAACAATGTCCCAACAATCAATTTATCACTCTTAGGTAAGGAATTTGAAGTTTGTCCCCCTGAGTTAGTAAGTGGAGGGGAGACAGGATTGTGGAAACCTCAAGATGTTCAGCATTAGCACCCTCCATAGCCAGGAAATTTGTAGGTCTGTTAGCTTCCTTATACACAAATGAAAAGTGAATCTTACTTCCAATGCTGACCTTTTTAATTTTGTGAAGCCATTGATTAATATGCCAAGAGGAAGGCATCTTAAAATTTAGTAGCTCCACCAACAGGGAGGAGTCCACTTCAGCAACAATCCACTGCCACTTATCCTCCTTAGCAAATTTTAATGCCCAATGTAGGGCAAAAACTTCAATGTCCAAAGCATCTTCAGCAATATAAGGGACCTTATAGAACAGCAAAGTATGCCCTATGTGATCTCTAAAAATTCCCCCAATACCTGCTCTCTTATTCGTGTAGCTTCCATCAGTATTGATTTTAATGAAAGGGTAAGGAGGTCTCTCCCATCTAACCTTGATGATCTTAATATTATTAGCACCCATGTAAGTTATGGTCTGCAGGATCTTTGAAATTATGACTTTACAAAATCATTATAAATATATAAATCTGGGTTCATAAATTCTTGCATATTAAAAGTTGCGTCAAGTTTTGGCATCATTGCCGGGGGTTTAAATCTTCTAATAGTGGTGTCAAATTCTTCTATTTTTAGGCATATAAAAAAGTCATTGTCATCGTACTCCCGCTAAAATGTCAGAACTTGCAGCATGTGTATAATTTGCAAATAAATTTGCAAAAATTGCACAAATGAAAAGCAAGAAAAATTTGTTTAAGGTGTACTTACCGAATCCTAGGTCATAACTTGGTGCATCCATGAAATTTTTAACGGATGAATTTCTTGAATAAAGAAAATTAAGTTCAATTGTTCTTCAAGGTATCCAAAGGATCTGAATATGTTTGAGGAATAACCCTGAAAAACTTTTAAAATCCCTTAAAACATTTTGAGTTCATTTAAAATTATTGTATTGCTCCATTAATCGTCCCAAACTAACTTTAATTTAAGTGAATTAATACATCTTATACTCAGTGAACATTAATATTTCAATTATCCCAAGTGTAGGGTAATTCATACCAAAAAAATATAAGCATTTTTATACCCATATCTTATCTTCTTTTTTGGTGATATTGCACTTTAATGGAAGGTATATTTATGTTTTATTGTAGGTTGTTGAATTTTACGACTTGAAGCAAAAAGGAAGCAAAAAGGATAAAATTTGGAGCAAAAATAAAGAAGTTGAAAATTTTTTCAGCGCCGACGGCGCCGTTTGACAGAGAGCAGCAATTAATGAAATAAACACTGGCACCAACAGTGCTAAAATTAGCACCGACGGTGCCACAAAGGGCGCCGATAGCACTTATAGCGGTTCAGGCCCTATTTCTAGAAGATTCAATGAATCTGGATGCTTTTTGAAGAGTTTTTGGATGCATCTATTGAAAAACTGACTCTAGGCTCTATTTGGGGCCAAATTTCATAAAAAAAAAACTCTCTCTTGGTCTTCATTCTCCCTCTCTTCATTCCTCTTTGTCCCTCCTTGCTCATTTTCGCCACTCCCCGCCTCTATATACTTTTTTCATTTTCATTCCACCACTATTTATGAGTCTATTAGAGATTTTTCTTTAAGAGTTTAGAGTTTCTGTGGTGAGTTTAAGTGTGAATTCTTCTCTAAGAGTGTTGGAGAAGGAGAAAAGTGAGAGATTTCTTCTTCCTACATTTCCTCGAAGAGGCTACAAGGGATTTGTTTGAGAAAGAGTTTCAAATAAGTGTTGTTTGTTTATTAATATTGTATGAAGTTTTTGTTATATATGAAATTTTTATTTTGTTGTATCTTTCTCATAAATTATGAGTACTTTACTTTATCTTTCTCCCTACTATGAGATATGGTGAAATGAAGAGATAATATGGAAGTGTCAATATTAAAATATAAAATAAATTGTGCTGATTTTTGAACTCCGAACTTAATTTACTTTTTTATCAGGACAATTGAATTGTTAAAATGTGTTGTGAAATATATGATTCAGGAAATGGACTATGAGTTCTACAACTGAGAGAAGATAACATTTGATTCCATGAAGGAGAATTTCGTTCATGAAATTAAGTACAAATAAATAAAGAAATACACTTTATTAGGTGTAGAATTGGAGAATATTTAGGGTGATAGACTAAAATCCCTAATTCGGTTTTAGTGTTTAAAAACTAAAGCGAGAGTTAGACTTCAGGTGAAGGGAAGTGGGAGCTCTGGAGTGGGAGCTAGTATTCTTCTAGCCTAGCCATGGATTTAGGGACTAAACCTGAGATTAACCAATGATTTTCTGTAACACTGTATCAGGGTAGAGAATTAAAACTGCTCTTATTTGGCACGATACATATTATAACCATTTATCTCATCTAATTTTACCAAAACCTCATTGTAGTGGGAAAGATGTTTTTTCACGTAAGAAATCTTCGTCACATAAACATAGCTTAATAGTTTAGTAGTTAATGTTTAAACTTTGTATTTTAGTTTTGTTATTAGTTAAATAATTTAGTTCTAATAGTATCTCAACATTTGAAATTATTGATAGTAATTTCCTTTTGACTTTCTGTGAATTTCCTAGTAAATTTATCATTTCAAATTTAAACGTTCCCCGTGGATCGCTATTTGGGGCTTAAATAAAATGTCTTTTATTACTTGATAATGACACGTATACTTACGTAGAACCCCAACATTAATTGCTTAAATTTCTTATTCATAAAATATTGCATCAAGCTTTTGGCACCGTTGTATAGCGGAGTCAACTTTAAAATTTTTACACAACTATATTCTCGGGATCAAGCTTTTGACACCGTTGCTGGGGAAGGTAACAGTAAATTAAATAAATTTGATAAATTAGGAAATTTAGATATAATTATATAAAAAATATTAAAAAATTAAAAAATACTAAAATAAAAAAAACTCCAAAAAGAAAATATATTTTTTATTTTAAGAGTATTTTTAAGAAATTTTTCTTTACTTATTAAATTTATTTATGCGAAATATTGGATCTGAAGGTTTAGTGTTTTAAGATTCAGAATTAGAGCATACTATTAGAAAAAATTTAAAAATAATAAAATTAAATTAAAAATCTAAACGAAATGGAGAATAACTTAAACAATCAAATAAATGAAAATCGACAAAGATCATTAAAAAATTATGCTAATCCGACAACAGATGAACTTCCCTTGACTATTCAAAATCCTGATGTTGCTGGTAATTCATTTGAGCTTAAACCTGCTATTATCTAAATGGTACAAAATAATCAATTCGGAGGAACACCTACTGAAAATCCAAACTTACATCTTGCTAGTTTTCTTGAAATTTGTGTCGCTTTTAAATATGACGGAGTGTCTAATGATCCTATTAAGCTTAGACTTTTTCCTTTTTCATTAAGGGATAAATCCAAGGCTTGGTTAAATTCATTAGAACCTGGATCTATCAGAACTTTAGGAGAACTATCACAAAAATTCTTAGCTAAATGTTTTCCACCCTCAAAAACAGCTAAGCTTTGAAACGATATTACATTTTTTGTCAGTTTAAAGGGCAACTGATATATAAAGCTTAGGAAAGATTTAAAGAACTTCTTAAAAAGTCTCCACACCATGCTCTACCAGATTGGTTAATAATTTAAATATTTTATAATGGATTAGCAGGATCACTTAGATATATTATAAATATTGTTGTGGGTGGATCATTAATGTCAAAACCTTTTGATGAAGCATATTATTTACCTGAAGAAATGGCCACTAATAATTTTCAATGGCTCTTCGAAAGGGTAAATCCTATGAAGGTAGCTACTATTCATGATTCTGATGCAATTTCTAATTTAGCATCTCAAATTCTCGCTATTTCAAAAATGATTGATCAAATAAGAGTGAACTATTCTCAAACTCCCCCATTATTAGAGATAAATTCACTAGGACAGATCATTGATACTCAATCATCTTATGAAACTTTAAATGTTATAAATACTCAAAATAACAATCCCTATTCTAACTTTTATAATCTTGTATAGAAAAATTACCCTAATTTTAGTTGGAATAATTATAATAATTTAGTGAATCCCTTTGAAAATTTGAACAACCAAGGAAGTCGTAGTTATTCACCTTATTATCCTCCTGGATTTAATTCTAATACTAACCCACAAGTTAAGGAAAAGAAGTTGACATTGGAAGAAGTAATGTTAAACATGGGAAATCAAATAGAAAATTAAGGGGCTCCTATTAGAAATGATGAAAATCAATTAGGACATATTGCTACCGCACTTAGTAACAAACCCTCTAGAATTCTTCCGACTACTGTGGAAGTTAATCCTAAAGATCAAAATAAAGAGAAAATTAAAGCTATTAAATTATGAATTGGAAAAGAAGTTGAAGCAACAATTTAAAGAGAAACTGAAGTTGATGAAGAGAAGGAAGAAATTGAAAGTGACCAAAATGAAAATGAACAAACACAAGGTCCTTTATAAAAACCATTACCTCTATTTCCACAAAGACTGAAAAGCAAAAGAACAAAGATAAGCAACTTACAAAATTTTTGGAAATCCTTAAGAAGTTAACGATAAACATTCCTTTTGTTGAAGCTTTGGAACAAATGCCAAGTTATGTGAAATTTATGAAGGATATACTAAACAAGAAAAGGAAGTTTATAGATCATGAGACCATTTCACGAGTGAAGAGTGTAGTGCTATTATTCAGAAAAAGCTTCCTGAAAAATTAATAGATCCTGATAGTTATATTATACCTTGAGCTATCGATGAAATTTTTTTTTAGAAAAGCTTTATGTGATTTAAAGGCGAGTATCAATCTTATGCCTTTATCGATCTTTAAACAATTAGATTTGGGAGAGATTTCCCCTACTATTGTAACTCTTCAATTAGTTGATCGATCAATAACTTATGTAAAAGGAGTTATAGAAGATGTATTAGTAAAAGTGAATAAATTTATTTTCCCTGTACACTTTATAGTATTGGATATGGAGGATGATAAAGAAATTCCTATTATTTTTGGGGAAACCATTTCTTGCAATAGGTAGAGCTGTGATAGATGTGCAAAAAGGAGAATTAATAATGGGAGTTAATGATCAAGAAGTAACATTTAATATTGCAAAAGCTATGAAATATCCAGAAATAGAAAAAGATAATAAATATTTTAGGATGGAAGTAACTGATTATCTGAGTAATGAGAAATTCAAGGAAGAGTTTGAAGACAAATTAAGGAAAGGAATTTTTTTTGAAAACAAGAAAGAAATGGAAGAAGAAGATTTGGATTATAATCTTGTTGTAAAACGATAATAAAAATCTTATTCCTTCAAGTTTTAAACCACTTGAACTTGAACTAAAAATAATACCTGCCCATTTATAATATTTGTTTTTAGGAGAGTCATCTACATCGCCTGTTATTGTATCTTCAAAATTAATTGAAACTCAAGAACCAAAATTAATAGAGATGTTGAAAAGATATAAAAAGGCTTTTGGATGGACTTATGTAGATATTAAAGGAATTAGTCCTTTTATTTGTATGCACAGAATTCTATTAGATGAGCACTACAAATCTAAAGCTGATCCTGAGAGGAGATTAAACCCAATTATGAAACAAGTTGTTAAAAAAGAAATTTTAAAATGGCTAGATGCTAGAATTATATATCATTTTTCAGACAGTACTTGGGTAAGTCCAATTCACTGAGTTCCAAAGAAAGGAGGAGTCACCGCTGAAGAAAATGAGAAAAATGAATTAATACTAATAAGACAAGTTACTGGTTGGCGAATTTGTATTGACTATAGAAAATTAAACGTGGCCACTAGAAAAGATCACTTTCCTTTACTCTTTCTAGACCAACTGTTGGATATATTGGCTTGGAACAAATATTATTATTTTTTAGATGGATATACTGGTTATCACCAAATTTCAATTACTTCAGAGGATCAACAGAAGACAACATTTACAAGCATATGGAACATTTGTTTTTTGTAGAATGGCTTTTGGATTATGCAATGCACCTACAACATTTCAAAGATGTATGATGTCAATTTTTATCAATTTAATTGAACATGGAATGGAAGTGTCTACAAATAATTTTTCAGTATTTGGAACTTTGTTTGAATTATATTTAAATAATTTATAAAAAGTTCTGGAAGTATGTGAAAAAATCAACCAAATACTAAGTTAGGAAAAATATCAATGCATGGTTGCAGGAGGAATTGTTCTTGGGCATAAAATTTCTAAAAATGACATGAAAGTAGATCCTGCAAAAATCAAGTTATTGAAAAATTACTACCTCCAACTAATGTTAAAGGGGTAAGAAGCTTTTCAGGACACGCTGGTTTCTACAGGCGTTACATAAATTTTTTTTTTAAAATAACTAAGCAATTATGCCAACTTTTAGAAAAAGGCACAAAATTTTATTTTAATGAGGAATGTATAAAAACAATTGAATTACTGAAAGAAAAATTAATCATTGCACCTATAATAATTCGAGCTGATTGGGAGAAACCATTTGAAATAATGTACGATGCTAGTGATTATGGTATTGGGGTTGTGTTAGGACAAAGGCACAACAAAGTTTTTAAAGTAATATATTATGCTAGTAAAACTCTAAATGATACTCAAATTAACTACACTACTACTAAAAGAGATTTACTCACTATTATTTATGCCTTTGATAAAATTAGACCTTACTGAATTGGAACTAAATGTATAGTGCATATAGATCTTTCTACTTTAAAATACTTAATGCAAAAGAAAGATGCTAAACCAAGATTAATTAGATGGATACTTCTATTGCAAGAGTTTGATTTTACCATAGTTGATAGAAAGGGAAATGATAATTAAATAGCTGATCATTTGTTTACACTATAATGAAAAATATTAACTAATTTTACAAATGAAATTTTAGAAAATTTCCCTGATGAACAATTATATAGTATTGATAAAATGAATATACGGTGGTATGCCAATATAGTAAATTATATTGTAAGTGATATTTTACCACCTGATATCAAAAATCCATAATTAAAAAAATTTATATATGATTCAAAATTCTATTTTTGGGATGACACATTTATATAAAAAATGTAAAGATCTAATTATTAGAAGATGTGTTCCTTATGAGGAAACTCAACAAATAATTTGAAGATGTTATGATTCTGAATTTGGTGGATATTTTGGAACAAATAGAGCTTCATATAAGATTTTGCAAGCTGAATGTTATTGTCCTACTCTTTTTAGAGATGTCAATGAATATATTAAAACATGTGATCGATGTCAACGAGTAGGAAATATTTCTAGAAGAAATGAAATGTCTCTAAATTACACATTAGAAGTTGAAATTTTTTATGTGTGGGGATTAAATTTTATGGGACCATTTATGCCTTCATTTGGGAACTTATATATATTAGTTGCTATTGATTATATGTGCAAATGGATTGAAGCTATTGTTGTACCCATATATGATGCTCGGAGAGTTTCTAAATTTTTAAATAAAAATATTTTTACAAGATATGAAATGTCGAGAGTAATTATTACTAATGGAGGATCTAATTTTAGGAATAAGAGAATTGAAAAATTAATTAAGAAATATGATTTTATGCATAGATTCTCTACTACATATCATCCTCAGACTACCGGTCTAGTAGAGATATCAAATCGTGAAATTAAATGAATTTTAGAAAAAGCTATAAATCCTTATAAATTGGATTGGTCTGCTAGATTAGTTATTGTATTATGGGCATACAGAACTGCTTATAAGACTCCTATAGGAATGTCCCCATACAGACTTATTTTTGGAAAACAACATGTCATTTACTAATAGAATTGGAGCATAAAGCATTTTGGGCTAGTAAGAAAATTAATTTTAATTTAAAGGATACTGGTGAGAAAAGATTATTGCAACTCAATGAACTTGAGGAGATTAGAAATAAAGAATATGTTAATGCAAAAATCTATAAAGAGAAAAAAAAATATGTCATGATTGAAAGATTTTTCAAAATAAATTTGGAACTGGATAAGAATTTTTATTATATAATACAAGATTAATAATATTTCAAATAAAATTAAAATCCAGATTGTTATGACTATTTAAAGTGATTAAAGTCTTTCATTATGAAACTATTGTTATTAAAGATCCTAACACTGGAAAGATATATAAAGTTAATGGGCATCAATTAAATTATTATTTTGAAGGGCTCTTACCACAATTTAAAAAAGTTTTAATGTTAAGTCAGCCCAACAAAACAAATGGTATGTCGGGTTGACGATGTTAAACAGAAAGCTTTATGGGAGGCAACATATATTGTTTTTTTGGTAGAAGGAGCATGAGTCGGCTCGCTACATGTTAAAATGGGTGAAATCACAAAAAAAGGTTGGTTGGGAAGTCCCCAATCTACAAAATAAAATACAAGGTTACTCACTCATAAGGGATGAACCAACCACCAAAAAACACTTAAGACAGGAAGGAGAAGATATATACATACACCTATGTATATATATTTTCCAACAACACAGTCTGAAAAAATCAGAAAATACAAATCAGCCCCCAAACAAAGCAAAACATCTGAACACCAAGTAACAAACAAGTAGCACAGCCTCAGTAGCAGAGCAGGACTAATCATGGCCTCAAACAATGTCCCAACAATCATTTTATCACTCTTAGGTAAGGAATTTGAAGTTTGTCCCCCTGAGTTAGTAAGTGGAGGGGGGGGGGAGAGGATTGTGGAAACCTCAGGATGTTCAACATTAGCACCCTCCATAGCCAGAAAATTTGCAGGTCTGTTAGCTTCCTTATACACAAATGAGAAGTGAATCTTACTTCCAATGCTGAGCTTTTTAATTTTGTGTAGCCATTGATTAATATGCCAAGAGGAAGACATCTTAAAATTTAGTAGCTCCACCAGCAGGGAGGAGTCCACTTCAGCAACAATCCACTGCCACTTATTCTCCTTAGCAAATTTTAATGCCCAATATAGGGCCGCAGCTTCAGTGTCTAAAGCATCTTCAGCAAAGTAAGGGGCCTTATAGAACAACAAAGTATGCCCTATGTGATCTCTAAAAATTCCCCCAATACC
>JXCR01068420.1:0-15789 GCA_002079205.1 Phalaenopsis hybrid cultivar
CATCAAAGGAAAATATATATGAAGAGATTGAGGATGTGAAGAGATATGAGTGGAGTAGAGGTAGTGGATGGAGGCCATAAGATTAGGCTATGCGATGACAAGAGAAAGCAAGGAAGGATAACGGAGGAGCCAATTGAGGTTGTGAATCAAGCGAGGAATGCACGTTGGCATGGATGAGAGGAGGTATGATATTTAAGAGATAAAAATGCCTAAAGGGGATGAAGGAAGTGAGATGTGAGAAGCACATATATTGGGATGGATACTTTATTAAACTTTTGGGACTAGTTGTGATATTTAGTTGCAAATTGAACTGTAAAAGGCTAGACTTGTAGCAATACATCATCAATTGCTTTCAAGATTAGCGCATGATCCTCTCATCATGAATTCCTCAAGTATTTTTATCACTTTCATGGACAATCACAAAGCACATTTGCTTCATCTCTATAAGGGAAATCATGCAAATCAAAAACTAGTTGGAAAGTTCTATCAAATTTTGGGATAAATTTATAGTCTCTTAAATTTATTTTCAAATATATGTAATATCATAATAACTAGTCAGTCCATCTATCACATTTAACTCAAAAGTAAATCTTTAACTACTTTAGCTCATCACAATTAAATTTTGGTTTGATATCTCCCATTTATTTAATCATATAAAATATAATAGATAGGTTAATAAAAGAAAATATGAAATAAATCTTAAGGTTTGCCTCCAATTCATAAAATTTATATAAGAAATATTTACATACATACCTTTAAAATACTATGTATTTACATATCTAACAAGAACTTTAGTATTTACTTACATACAACATCTTCTTATGCAAGAAAAGATGTATTTAAATAAAAAGAAATTAAAATGTTGATATTTTAGATGTGAAAAAAAAAAAACTTGTGGGTAAAATAAATGTAAACAGTAAATTTTAAATGGTAGATATGTAAATACATAAGAANAAATGTATTTAAATAAAAAGAAATTAAAATGTTGATATTTTAGATGTGAAAAAAAAAACTTGTGGGTAAAATAAATGTAAACAGTAAATTTTAAATGGTAGATATGTAAATACATAAGAATTGGGTGGTAGGTATGTAAATTCCCCTATATATATGATCAATCAACTAATTATTATAATCTTTACAAAGTAATGTAGACTAGGATTCTATTCCAATCCCATTCACTGGTTCGAAGCCGTACACGAGTGCATCCGAGACTCACATGTTCCGAATAATAGTAATAATAGTAATAATAATTAATAAATAAATAAATAAATAAAAGCGTTAGGCGCATAAAAATTCTCACCCTGTTGAGTTTCACGTGCGTATTTATGTTTGTTGCCGGTTTGCTGTATAATATCTAAATATCATTATATATATATATATATATATATATATATATATATATATATATATATATATATATATATATANTGCATCATAAGCAAATTTGTACTTCTCAGCTGCCCAACTGAGTTTTTTTACGCATTTAATAAACCGGAATAGTTCATTCTGCATAAATTTCTTGAGCTTATGAGTACAAGAACTTTAGGGTGGTCAGTAAATACTATTCAAATTCGAATTGGTCATGATAAATGATAGTAATAGTCGTATATCATTATGTTGGGATAAAGATCCAAGAGATTTAATGTGCCGCATCACAATCCACCAACAATTGGGTCCACAAATAGGTAAGTATGAGCACTCGGGTATGAGCGATCACTTTGATGGTTGTGCTCAAAAGGCTTGTCATGAGTCACCCTCCCGTTCTCGATCATCATGCTGAATGGGAAACCTATTTGCTCTAAGGGTGAGCTGGTCTCATTGTGAAATCTAAGGGATGACCGAGAAAACATCGAAATATGACAAAAAAAAATATACAGAAAATAGAAAATAGAGGACAGACCCATGTAAGATAATACATATATATATATATATATATNAACTAATGTAAAATGTATGGAAAATTGAACTTTGCCTAGAGAAATAATACAACATTCTTTCACAATCCCTTCTCTCTAGGTCTCTCTCTCTCTCCTCTTTTACCAATTCTTGCCATGAGGTGTGAGTCCACATACAAACAGGATTTAACTTTTCTTAAATTGTGTGGTGAAAATGAATGATGCCANCAGCAAAAGAATACACAGATTTACGTGACTCGACAAATTGCCTACATCCATGGAGTTGCAGAGAATTTTATTACTTGAGAATTTTACACCGTCGTCAATAGTCTCGACAATTACAATAGACAACTTTATCTCTTCCTTTTTCTCTCTTTACCGGAGAGTCACCCAAGAAGAAGAAGAACTAAGGATGTGAAACGTGCGAAGCCTCATCACAAGCAAGAAGAGGAAGCCACTGGAGAGAATCGAACCTTGCTCTTCTGCTGTGCCCGTGAGCACCACCTGAAGAAGGAAACAGAAAATAAGCCGGCTGCACTCTTCCTGTAGCCTCACCGAATGCTGCGAATGGAACAAAAACAAAGCCGTCCGCCTCTAAGCTTTTCCCGTAAGCCTTAAACACCTTTTCCCGCAAGGGGGAGAAAAAATTGCCTTCTTCTGCACCCTTTTTTAATGGTGGTGGGACCCACCATTCTTTTCGCTCATGTCCACACATTTATAGGCCGGAACAGTTGAATTACTAGACCGGGCTCCACTTTAACAATTATTGCTTTGAATGGCTGACATTGTAAATTTGTAATTTCTAATACAATAATACTTGTTTAAGTTCATAATTATTGTCTATTTTTTGTAGGCTGCATCATGTGGCTGGTTCTGCATGTTTCAAGAAGGCATTTTAAAGGGCGGTGTGAGTGTCGTAGAAGCTAATTATTGGATCGATCAGGATGAACGGTCTGTCATGTGTTACAGCTGTTCATTGGCAAATGTTTGCCAACAGCTATTCTTCTCCCACCCTTCATCCTGTCACGTGTGTATTTAGGAGACAATGGCAGAAGAAGGCGGCCTGTTGAGGGAGCAATTATTAGGTGTAGAATTTTTACACGTGAATTTCATTATATTTTGATTGTATCAATACAATCAGTCCAACAAAAATAATACAACATAATTCANCGCGGCCTATTGAGGGAGCAATTATTAGGTGTAGAATTTATACACGTGAATTTCATTATATTTTGATTGTATCAATACAATCAGTCCAACAAAAATAATACAACGTAATTCACACTTTATGCACATATTTTAACCGGATCTAATAATTTTTCCTGATGGGGGATACATTATTACGTGCGATAATCACTTGTATATTGAGAAGATGGTTCAGATGGGCCGTCATGCAATCAATGATAATATGACCACTTTCAAATCATCGTCTGGACATACGGTAAATTTTTTTAATTGAGTTAGGGCTTAATCATCTCAAAATTATTATAGGCTTTACTTTAAATATTATAGCTTAAACTAAAAAAAAATATCTCAATAATTAAACGAAGAAAATAAATTAATAATAATTATATTTTAAACTTAATTATCATANTATCTCAATAATTAAACGAAGAAAATAAATTAATAATAATTATATTTTAAACTTAATTATCATATTTATAACTTTTTTTCTAAAATTAAGATTGAAATTTTAAAAAGAAATAGTCATCATCCCTTGATTTTTGATCTCATAAGTTCCACCACTATTAACAGACACCGTCATCATCATTATTTTAAAAAAAATAAAATACACATTTTCATGTATTTTTGTATGACACTAAAATGTATAAAAGTACATATGCAATTTGGATATTCTGAAATCATTATTCTGAACATGTGCAGCCAACATGGATTCCATTCAGGGCTGGTCCCAAGTGTGGACCTCTCTGATGTTGACTGTTCAGTATCCCCCGCCATCGCTCCCGGCTTATGATTAGGACTACTGTTTGGACCACCAGTACTCAACCATTCTCTCTTCAGATCCAACTGTTTCTGAGTTTGCATCATAAGCAAATTTGTACTTCTCAGCTGTCCAACTGAGTTTTTTTACGCATTTAATAAACCAGAATAGTTCATTCTGCATAAATTTCTTGAGCTTATGAGTACAAGAACTTTAGGGTGGTCAGTAAATACTATTCAAATTCGAATTGGTCATGATAAATGATAGTAATAGTCGTATATCATTATGTTGGGATAAAGATCCAAGAGATTTAATGTGCCGCATCACAATCCACCAACAATTGGGTCCACAAGTAGGTAAGTATGAGCACTCGGGTATGAGCAATCACTTTGATGGTTGTGTTCAAAAGGCTTGTCATGAGACACCCTCCCCTTCTCGATCGTCATGCTGAATGGGAAATCTATTTGCTCTAAGGGTAAGCTGGCCTCATTGTAAAATCTAAGGGATGACCGAGAAAACATCGAAATATGACAAAAAAAAAATATAGAAAATAAAGGACAGACCCATGTAAAATAATACACCAAAAAAAACATTATTTATACATTATATCTGAGTAAGACAGAAATGCCATCAAAGATACTTAGTGATCTAAGTAGAATCATCACACACACACACACACATATAATATATATATATATATATATATATATATATATATATATATATATATATATATACACATATATATATATATATATATATATACANATTTCAGTGATCAAAACTTTTGCCAGAAACCTAACCCAATAGAAAACAAGAATATACACTAAAATTTTCTTAGCTAAAATATCTATGGATAAATTTGTCAGAAAACTAAAAATATTCATCAGTAGTGTTAAATCAAAAATCAATAACAAATATGACAGAGTTTCATTGGCAAACAACTGGCTAAATTGGGCTTTAATATCCCTCTGTTTAGCTTGCATCGAGGAAACATCTTATAATTCTTCTGTTGGTTAGACTGGTATTGACATTACCAACAAATAAATAAATTAGAAGTGTGCCTGAAACTTACAACACAGAAAAAAATAAAGATCTTAGGCCAATAGAATTTATGCACTGTTGAGTTTGGAGCCTGGTCTGTCTTCCCGCTCCCGTCACGACCCCAACTCCAACATCCACTTTTGATCGCAAAACGTCACAACTCCAGCCTGCTCCCGCCTTATATTCGCGAAACGCTGCCTTCGCCTGTTCCTGTTTCGCGAAGTGAAGCTTCGGTTCACCTCCCGCCGTTTCAGTCGCGAACCGATGGGCTCTCTCTCTTGCGTTAAAAATCATCACAGCGGCTTTCCTACAGTTTACTGCACGACATTTTTTGTGTTCTTCGGGTTTCATCGGGATAGAGGAAGAGAAGTGCAAGCAGTAGTTCCTTACGGTAGAAGGAAGAAGAAAGAAGAAGAAAAAGATTGTTCTCCCATTGCTTCTTCTTGGTGACTTGTTGTAGAAGAGAAATTGGGATTATTTCTCTTGTAAGTTCATCTTTTTCGGTGCATCTCGGTGTAGAGAAACAAGAAGAGTGAGCAAGAAATTGAGAGTTCCCTCTTGTAAGTTGAGACGATCGACTTGTGTAAATTCCTCAAGTAATAAAATCCTCTACAACTATTTGGACGTAGGCAATTTGTCGAACCATGTAAATCTGTGTGTTCCACTTTATACTATTTTCTAGTGTGAATTTTCTCGTTCAATTTTTTGTTTCATCATCGATCATTATTTTATTTTATATACCACAACAACTAACATCAGAGTCCATTGTTTTGGATTTGAGGAAAAACGATGGTTGCAGAAGAAGTGAATGTTTCAGGGATCGAGAAGTTAGATGACATGGATTTTGGTTACTGGATGATGCAAATAGAGGAACACCTTTATGGAAAGAAACTTTGTCTTGCGTTATTGGGAAAAAAACCTGAAAGGATGGATGAGGCTGAATGAAATTTATTAGATCGATAAGTTTTGTGGGTTATTCGATTGACCCTATCGAGGTCCGTTGCACACAATCTCATCAAGGAAAGGATGACTACAGATCTAATGGCAGGTTTATCAGTTATGTATGAAAAGTCATCGGCGAATAACAATGTGTAATTGATGAAGAAGTTATTCGACTTGAAGATGACGGAATGTGTTTCTGTTGCTCAACACCTAAATGATTTCAATACTATCACAAATAAATTGTCTTCTATTAAACTTTATTTTGATGATGAGATTTATGCGCTGATATTGTTGGCATCGTTGTCAAGTAGTTGGGAAGCTATGAGGATGACAGTTAGCAATTCTGCAGGTAAATTTGAACTGAAATATGATGATATTCGTGATTTAATTTTAGATGAGGAGGTGCGCAAGAAAGATTCTGGCGAAATCTCATGTTCGAGTTCGGCACTGAATGTTGATTTCAGAGGGAGATAGCAGAACATGAACTCAAATAGAGGGAGATCAAAATCAAAGTCTGGTCAGCAGACAATCTGTTGGAATTATGGCAAGGCTGACCACATAAAGAGGAACTGCAGGAATCCCAAGAAGATGAAGAATGATAGTGCAAATGTGGTATCTAAAGAATTACATGATGCACTCCTGCTAGCAGTTGATAGTTCTGTTGATAACTAGATATTGGATTCTGGAGCTTCTTTCCATACAACATTCCATTAGGAATTGATGTGAAATTATGTTGAGGGTGACTTTGGGAAAGTATCTGGGAGATGTAGAAGCTTTGAATGTGGTAGGAAATCTACCAGATGCCACAATGCAGGGTCGTGATGAAAGTAAAGAGAGTGGGTATGGGGCACCCATTTCTATTGTTCCACAGACAGATGGTAGAGAACCACAAAGCTGTGAGGAAATCTTGCAAGATGAAACTTCAAACAAGTGGGAGCTGACAGAACTTCCACGAGGGAAGTATACATTACATAACAAGTGGGTGTACCAGGTGAGGACTGTGCATGATGACAGTAAAAGGTATAAGGCTAGACTTGTTGGAAAAGACTTTCAACAGAGGTTGGATATTGCTCATACAGTGCGAGTTGTAAGCAGAGACAAGAGTAGCCCAAGAAATAGCTTGGAGGTGCAAGGCTATGTGGACCTTATTGATATGTTGACTAAGGGTGTTACTCTTGGGAAACTGAAGTTGTGTGCAACTTTAGTTGGTTTTTTTTGTGTGAAGACAATGGGCTTTGAGTTGCAGAGGTGAAGGATTCGTGTTTGAAGAAAAAGACGATGCCGCCAGTGGAGGATTTCAGTTTGAGGAAGGAGATGTTGCTGCCTGTGTATCGGTCTCTAAGTGGGATTTGTTGAGTTTAGAGTTTGGTCCATCTTCACGCTCCCGCTCCCATTGCGACCCCAACTCCTGCTTTCGCTCCTGATCGTGAAACTTCGCAAACCCAGCCTGCTCCCTCCTCCTGTTCGTGAAACGCCACCTCCCCCTGTTCCTGTTTAGCAAAGCGAAGCTTCGGTTCGCCTCCTGCCTCTTCAGTCGCGAACCAATGGGCTCTCTCTCTTGCGATAAAAGGCATCGCAGTGGCTCTCCTACAGTTTACTGCACAGCCTTTTTTGTGTTCTTCTTCGGGCTTCCTCCGGATAAAGGAAGAGAAGTGCAGGCGGTAGTTCCTTGCAGCAGAAGGAAGAAAAAGAGAAGAAGAAGAAGATTGTTCTCGATTGGCTTCTTCATGGTGAATTATGACATAAGAGAAATTTGATTTATTTCTCTTGTAAGTTTATCTTCTTCGGTGTATCTCAGTATAGAGAGAGAAGAAGAGAGAGCAAAGAAGTGAGAGATACCTCTTGTAAGTCGAGACAATCGATTTGTATAAATTTCTCAAGCAGTAAAATCCTCTGCAACTCTATGAACGAAGACAATATATATAAATATATATATATATNCATCAGTAGTATTAAATCAAAAATCAATAACAAATATAGCAGAGTTTCATTGGCAAAAAACTGGCTAAATTGGGCTTTAATATCCCTCTGTTTAGCTTGCATCGAGGAAACATCTTATAATTCTTCTGTTGGTTAGACTGGTATTGACATTACCAACAAATAAATAAATTAGAAGTGTGCCTGAAACTTACAACACAGAAAAAAATAAAGATCTTGGGCCAATAAAATTTATGCACTGTTGAGTTTGGAGCCTGGTCTGTCTTCCTGCTCCCGTCGCGACCCCAACTCCAACTTCCACTTTTGATCGCAAAACGTCGCGACCCCAGCCTGCTCCCGCCTTATATTCGTGAAACGCTGCCTTCGCCTGTTCCTGTTTCGCAAAGTGAAGCTTCGGTTCACCTCTCGCCGTTTCAGTCGCGAACCGATGGGCTCTCTCTCTTGCGTTAAAAATCATCGCGGCGTCTCTCCTACAGTTTACTGCACGACATTTTCTGTGTTTTTCGGGTTTCATCGGGATAGAGGAAGAGAAGTGTAAGCAGTAGTTCCTTACGGTAGAAGGAAGAAGAAAGAAGAAAAAAAAGATTGTTCTCCCATTGCTTCTTCTTGGTGACTTGTTGTAGAAGAGAAATTGGGATTATTTCTCTTGTAAGTTCATCTTCTTCGGCGTATCTCGGTGTAGAGAAAAAAGAAGAGTGAGCAAGAAATTGAGAGTTCCCTCTTGTAAGTTGAGACGAACAACTTGTGTAAATTCCTCAAGTAATAAAATCCTCTACAACTACTTGGACGTAGGCAATTTGTCGAAACATGTAAATCTGTGTGTTCCACTTTATACTATTTTCTAGTGTGAATTTTCTCGTTCAATTTTTTGTTTCATCATCGATCATTATTCTATTTTATATACCACAACAACTAACATCAGAGTCCATTGTTTTGGATTTGAGGAAAAATGATGGTTGCAGAAGAAGTGAATGTTTCAGGGATCGAGAAGTTAGATGACATGGATTTTGGTTACTGGATGATGCAAATAGAGAAACACCTTTATGGAAAGAAACTTTGGCTTCCGTTATCGAGAAAAAAACCTGAAAGGATGGATGAGACTGAATGAAATTTATTAGATCGATAAGTTTTGTGGGTTATTCGATTGACCCTATTGAGGTCCGTTGCACACAATCTCATCAAGGAAAGAATGACTACAACTTTATCAGGTATGTATGAAAAGTCATCGACGAATAATAATGTGTAATTGATAAATAATTTATTCGACTTGAAGATGACGGAATGTGTTTCTGTTGCACAACACCTAAATGATTTTAATACTATCACAAATAAATTATCTTCTATTTAACTTGATTTTGATGATGAGATTTGTGCGCTTATATTGTTGACATCGTTGTCAAGTAGTTGTGAAACAATGAGGATAACAATTAGCAATTCTGCAGGTAAATTTGAACTGAAATATGATGATATTCGTGATTTAATTTTAGCTAAGGAGCTGCGCAAAAAAGATTCTGGCGAGATCTCATATTCGAGTTCGGCACTGAATGTTAATTTCAGAGGGAGATAACAGAACATGAACTCAAATAGAGGGAGATCAAAATCAAAGTCTGGTCAGCAGACAATCTGTTGGAATTATGGCAAGGCTGGCCACATAAAGAGGAACTGCAGGAATCCCGAGAAGATGAAGAATGATAGTGTAAATGTGGTATCTAAAGAATTACATGATGCACTACTGCTAGCAGTTCATAGTTCTGTTGATAACTAGATATTGGATTCTGGAGCTTCTTTCCATACAACATTCCATTAGGAATTGATGTGAAATTATGTTGAGGGTGACTTTGGGAAAGTATATCTGGGAGATGTAGAAGCTTTGAATGTGGTAGGAAATCTACCATATGCCACAATGCAGGGCCATGATGGAAGTGAAGAGAGTGGGTATTGGGCACCCATTTCTATTGTTCCACAGACAGATGGTAAAGAACCACAAAGCTGTGAGGAAATCTTGCAAGATGAAACTTCGAACAAGTGGGAGCTGACAGAACTTCCACGAGGGAAGTATACATTACATAACAAGTGGGTGTACCAGGTGAAGACTGTGCATGATGACAGTAAGAGATATAAGGCTAGACTTGTTGGAAAAGGCTTTCAACAGAGGTTGGATATTGCTCATACAGTGCGAGTTGTAAACAGAGACAAGAGTAGCCCAAAAAATAGCTTGGAGGTGCAAGACTATGTGGACCTTATTGATATGTTGACTAAGGGTGTTACTCTTGGGAAACTGAAGTTGTGTGCAACTTTAGTTAGTTTTTTTTGTGTGAAGACAATGGGATTTGAGTTGCAGAGGTGGAGGATTCGTGTTTGAAGAAAAAAACGATGCCGCCAGTGGAGGATTTCAGTTTGAGGAAGGAGATGTTGCTGCCTGTGTACTGGCCTCCAAGTGGGATTTGTTGAGTTTAGAGTCTGGTCCATCTTCCCGCTCCCGCTCCCATTGCGACCCCAACTCCTGCTTTCGCTCCTGATCGCGAAACGTCGCAAACCCAGCCTGCTCCTTCCTCCTGTTCGCGAAACACCACCTCCCCCTGTTCCTGTTTAGCAAAGCGAAGCTTCGGTTTGCCTCCTGCCTCTTCAGTCGCGAACCAATGGGCTCTCTCTCTTGCGCTAAAAGGCATCGCAGCGTCTCTCCTACAGTTTACTGCACAGCCTTTTTTGTGTTCTTCTTCGGGCTTCCTCGGGATAGAGGAAGAGAAGTGCAGGCGGTAGTTCCTTGCAGCAGAAGGAAGAAAAAAAGAAGAAGAAGAAGATTGTTCTCGATTGGCTTCTTCTTGGTGGTTTATGGTAGAAGAGAAATTTGATTTATTTCTCTTGTAAATTTATCTTCTTCGGTGTATCTCAGTATAGAGAGAGAAGAAGAGAGAGTAAAGAAGTGAGAGATACCTCTTGTAAGTCGAGACGATCGATTTGTATAAATTTCTCAAGCAGTAAAATCCTCTGCAACTCTATGAACGAAGGCAATTTGTTGAACCACGTAAATCTGTGTGTTTCGTTGTATTACTGTCTTATGGTGTGAATTTTCTCATTTAATTTTTCGCTTCATTGTCCATCGTTCTTCTATTATATATATATATATATATATATATATATATATATATATATATACACACACACACACACACACACACACACACACACACACACACACACACACACACACACACACNAATGAAAGAGCTTAGTCAGTTGACTGAATTGATGTGACCAAAGTAGAATAAGACAACCCGAAATTAGTTTGAAATTTTCATGACATGATGATGAATTTAATATTTTATAAAATTTAAAAAAATGTGTTTCACAATTTTAAAACTAATTATATTATAAATATTACATTTGAAATAAATATTTACTTGGGATTTCTTTTCTGAATGAGAAAAAAAATTGAACAAGTTATGTTGTATCCATATCTGTCGGATAGACTTTACTCAAGGAATAGTGTGTTAGACCAAGTGAATGAGAATTAGAGAGGGAGAGAGAGAGACATGCCATTCGAGGCCGAGTCGGGGTGTTCCTCGAGTTCGTTGGTCTCTTTTATTCCATAAAGCATGATGTTACGAGTTGAGGAGCCCCTAAAAGTCCATTTTACATGAAAAAGCTCTCCTCTTTATAGATGATAGGAGAATCAAAAGATAAATTACAAAGTTATCCTTGCATTTAAAGTGTGGTACTGAATATTTTAATTTTTGTATTGATGTGTTCTGTTAAAAAGTCATCAGTCGTAATCCTTCAGGTTGTTTGATTCTAACTGGCCGAAGGAAAGAGCATGGTCAGTCGACTGAGGAGAGGAGAACAATGAAGAGAGCTTGGTGGGTCGAATGAAGTGAGTCAGTCGGCTACTAGATTGCCTCGACTGGGGGAGAGGGAGAAGCCTCTTGTCTGATTCCGACTGGCCGAAGGAAAGAGCTTAGTCTCCGTACAGTCCGTTTTTGGGTATACATGATAAAAGCTAAAAAGAANTAAAACACAATATAGTTGTATTCATATAATCTCGAATTGATGCGATATCTCACAGAAAAAACTACAATGAAGAAACCATATGAATTAAAATAAAAAATCTAAATATAACAACTATTATAGAATTATGTAAAATAGCATAAATAAAACTAAATGTCTAATAAAAATTAATAATAATTAATTTAAAAAAATGAAAGGTCCACTCCTCATCTATCTCATTGTCGTGCGTCTCCGCCTTCATTGTTGGCTGATTCCCTTCCTAGTGCGACTTATGTAAACAGAGCTAACTCTTGCGCCTTGATGTCTTAATTGAATGTCATGACGTATCTGCCAAGTCGATCATTAATTTACGTGGAGCTTTCACCACGTGGCACCCTATCATTAGACATCTGATACAAATTTACATCAGGTGTCCTGATACAATAATTTTTCGTTGTACAGTGTATGCCCCGCGGCCTAGTTTGTAGTCTGCTAAGTCGATCATTAATTGACATGAAGCTTTCACCACGTGGCACTCTATCATTAGACATCTGATGCAAATTTACATCAGATGTTCTGATACAATAATTTTTCGTTGTACAGTGCATGCCCCGCAGCCTAGTTTATAGATCTTTCCCTCTCGACATTCTTCAGCTACAAGTACTTTTCCCAAAAGAAAATCTATAAACGATAATCGGCAACAAATAAAACTAATAAGTAATTGTGAGAATATTAACATTACTATTCCACGTATATAGATTCATTGGGATCTGGGACTGGGATCGACTCACCATTGGTCCACTTGGGAATGACCTGCCTTAATGAATGAGTCCTTCATGAAGAAATTATTACAAAATTAAGTGCAATTACAGTACTCTAAATTGCTTTTGTATCTTTCTAGGCTCAATGTATTGTGTGATGTTTAGCACACCAAAACATCGAGAGGAGTCGTGTCCAAATAGAACATGAAGCCAGAAATATGTAAAATTTCATACATACCGAATGCATAAATTAGAGTGGTGTGTATGTATGAATACATACCCCCTAATTCTTATATATTTAGGTATCAAAAAGATAAAATTGTATATTTGCATTTAAATTGAACAGTTAATCAAGCAAACTCTTCTGATGTCTCTAAGCTTTTTTACTTTTCTTTAAATTTTTATTTTCTGATTTTATATTTTTCATCTTTTGAGGTTTTTTTCTAGAAATTTCTATTTTAGTTAAAATGCTTATTAAGCATTAAAGATTAAGTTTTATATGATTAAATTGTTTAATCCATATAATTATTAAGTTATTGTGTTTTAATATCAATCTACTTTATAAACCTAATAATATTAAAAATATATATTTAAAATCAATAGTAAAAAATTCCAAAACTTAAAATCATAATAGTATTATTTATATGAAATAGTATATAAATTTATTTTTATAGTGAGTAAAATTTATATTTGATTTGTTTGTTAAGAAGTGATTAGCAATTCTTTGTAAATTCAATTAAAAATATTGTTAGGTCATTATGTTGTAAGTTTATTTAACCTTGTATAAATTATTAAATTTTGTATATTTCTTAANCAAGTGAATGAGAATTAGAGAGAGAGAGAGAGAGACTTGCCATTCGGGGTCGAGTCGGGGTGTGCCTCGAGGTCGTTGGTCTCTTTTATTCCATAAAGCATGATGTTACGAGTGGAGGAGCCCCTAAAAGTCCATTTTACATGAAAAAGCTCTCCTCTTTATCGATGATAGGAGAATCAAAAGATAAATTACAATGTTATCCTTGCATTTAAAGTGTGGTACTGAATATTTTAATTTTTGTATTGATGTGTTCTGTTAAAAAGTTATCAGTCGTAATCCTTCGGGTTGTCTTATTCTGACTGGCCGAAGGAAAGAGCATGGTCGGTCGACTGAGAAGAGGAGAACAACGAAGAGAGCTTGGTAGGTCGAATGAAGTGAGTCAGTCGGCTACTAGATTGCCTCGACTGGGGGAGAGAGAGAAGTCTCTTGTCTGATTCCGACTGGCCGAATGAAAGAGCTTAGTCAGTTGACTGAATTGATGTGACCAAAGTAGAATAAGACAACCCGAAATTAGTTTGAAATTTTCATGACATGATGATGAATTTAATATTTTATAAAATTTAAAAAAATGTGTTTCACAATTTTAAAACTAATTATATTATAAATATTACATTTGAAATAAATATTTACTTGGGATTTCTTTTCTGAATGAGAAAAAAAATTGAACAGGTTATGTTGAATCCATATCTGTCTGATAGACTTTACTCAAGGAATTGTGTGTTAGACCAAGTGAATGAGAATTAGAGAGAGAGAGAGAGACTTGTCATTCGGGGTCGAGTCGGGGTGTGCCTCGAGCTCGTTGGTCTCTTTTATTCCATAAAGTATGATGTTAAGAGTGGAGGAGCCCCTAAAAGTTCATTTTACATGAAAAAGCCCTCATATTTATAGATGATAGGAGAATCAAAAGATAAATTACAATGTTATCCTTGCATTTAAAGTGTGGTACTGAATATTTTAATTTTTGTATTGATGTGTTCTGTTAAAAAGTCATCAGTCGTAATCCTTCGGGTTGTCTGATTCTGACTGGCCGAAGGAAATAGCATGGTCAGTCGACTGAGGAGAGGAGAACAACGAAGAGAGCTTGGTGGGTCGAATGAAGCGAGTCAGTCGGCTACTAGATTGCCTCGACTGGGGGAGAGGGAGAAGCCTCTTGTCTGATTCTGACTGGCCGAAGGAAAGAGCTTAGTCTCCGTACAGTCCGTTTTTGGGTATACATGATAAAAGCTAAAAAGAAAAGAAGTATTCTACTTTGACAAAAGAGGTTATTAGTTAAATTTATATTTAAAAATCTAAATAATCTGTAGAGATTCATATCTTTAGAAAATATAAAGTTAGTAACAAAACTAATAATAGACCATACGATTAATTTATCCACCAATAGTAAAATATTTTTCTTGTAATATTTACATGCAACAAATTAGGTAAAAAATTGCTTTTAACACATTGTCAAATTTAAAAACTTCTCTCATAAAATACTCAGAATTAAATTACACATTGTTTACTTAAACAATTTCTTAACATATACTTCCCAGATTAAATTGGATCTAGTCTACACATCTAAAATCTATTTCATGATTTATTCTATTTTTTTTTTAGAAAATATTACGTCCGGAGGGACAGACATTCGAATGCCAACTTGAATCACATCACAGAATGAAACACACATTATGACAATTAACCAGCCAGCTTGAGGTGAAATAACAACTCCCCTATTCCCTAACAATNTAAAAAATTGATTTTAACACTGTCAAATTTAAAAACTTCTCTCATAAAATACTTAGAATTAAATTACACATTGTTTACTTAAACAATTTCTTAACATATACTTCCCAGATTAAATTGGATCTAGTCTACACATCTAAAATCTATTTCATGATTTATTTTTATTTTTTTTTTTAGAAAATATTACGTCCGGAAGGCAAACATTCGAATGTCAACTTGAATCACATCACACAATGAAACACACATTATGACAATTAACCAGCCAGCTTGAGGTGAAATAACAACTCCCCTATTCCCTAACAATCCCTAACAATATATTTGTCCGACTGGCACATGCATGCAAGGCCACAATAACTGGCTTCCCCTCCCCATAATAAACCCCCTCCTTCCTCCACCTTCCTCCTAACAATGCTCCCACACTACTCCTTCCACCCCCTCCTTCCTCCACCTTCCTCCTAACAATGCTCCCACACTATTCCTTCCACCCCCTTCCCAATACAGACCTCCAATGGCGGCCCATAGTCCAAGAACCTACCCCCAATTGCCCCCGCTGCGACTCACCAAACACCAAGTTTTGTTACTACAACAACTACTGCCTCACCCAGCCGCGCTACTTATGCAAAGCCTGCCGCCGCTACTGGACCAAAGGCGGCTCTCTCCGCAACATCCCCGTCGGCGGTGGCTGCAAAAAGAGCCGCCGTCGGGACTCTGTTAAGCGCACCTCCACCGTTCCTGTCTCTTATACAC
>JXCR01068420.1:15797-40190 GCA_002079205.1 Phalaenopsis hybrid cultivar
CCTCCACCGTTCCCACTTCTCCTTCTCCGCCGCCGACTTCCCTCCGGCCCGACGAGGCCCTTGAAACCATGTCCGGCGGTAAAGGCGGAAGCTTTCCTTCACCGGATCTTCAGTCTCTCAGCCTCGCTCAATTCTACACCAAATTCTTAAACCATACCCCTGATCAGTTCGAACAGAGTGAAGCTGATCCCATGCCGATGATGACGATGCCGTTCCTGGAAGAGAGTTTGGAGAGGCAGAGCAGTGCAGAGATTGGAATTGGAGAAGAAGCAGGACTCAGCAGCAATTATGTTGAGAGGAGATTGATGGAGGAGGAGAACAGGTTTCTGAAAGATGAACTTTTGGANTGAGGCCCTTGAAACCATGTCCGGCGGTAAAGGCGGAAGCTTTCCTTCGCCGGATCTCCGGTCTCTCAGCCTAGCTCAATTCTACACCAAATTCTTAAACCATACCCCTGATCAGTTCGAACAGGGTGAAGCTGATCTCATGCCGATGATGACGATGCCGTTCTTGGAAGAGAGTTTGGAGAGGCAGAGCAGTGCAGAGATTGGAATTGGAGAAGAAGCAGTACTCAGCAGCAATTATGTTGAGAGGAGATTGATGGAGGAGGAGAACAGGTTTCTGAAAGATGAACTTTTGGAGGTGCAGGAAAGAAGAGGAGTGGTGGATTATAATGATAGCTATCTGATGAGTTTGAATAATTATGAATTAAAGACAGATCTGATGTGGGAAGTTCGAGGTTTCAGCGGATAGCAAAATGGCTTTGGTTTTGATGAGTTTGGAAGCCTTTCTGAAAGTTTTGCTTGATCATTTGTTGTTCTGTTGCTTACGAATGTTGGCATTTCTCGTAAATTGTACTTTTTGACTACTGTTAGCTCATTGTCACAGGTATTTGTGATTTCATTGTATGATATCCTGACGCAATATGTTCTGCTTTGCTATGGTAAGAGGTACACTGTAATAACAATGTTGTGGACATTATGGCAAGATGCTGCGCAGGAACGCGAATAAAGTGTCGATGTTCTTTTTATGGGGTGTATAGTTGCTCGTCTCTGTCTTCGGGTGCTCGCATATTTTTTTATCAAATATTGGAAGATAGAATATTGAAAATAGATTGACATGTTAAAGGGAATATTATATATTTATTTAATATTCTGAAATAGCATTTTTAAAATAAAGTAAAACTATTTTACTGTACATTTATGATGTTGTGCTTTCATCTTCTGCCTTCTAGCAACGTAATTCATCGAGAATTTTAGCATGAGTTTTTTTTTTTTTCATATTGGACAAAAGTCATAATTATTTTAGCATATAGTCATCTAGATACGAATTTTCTTCGAGAATTTTAGCATAATTTTTTTTTAATATTGGAAATAGGGCTGTCAAAATGCTCGTTGTTCGCGGACCGCTCNGAAGATGCTGCGCAGGAACGCGAATAAAGTGTCGATGTTCTTTTTATGGGGTGTACAGTTGCTCGTCTCTTTCTTCTGCTGCTCGCATATTTTTTTATCAAATATTGGAAGATAGAATATCGAAAATAGATTGACATGTTAAAAGGGAATATTATATATTTATTTAATATTCTGAAATAGCATTTTTAAAATAAAGTAAAACTATATTACTGTATATTTATGATGTCATCTTCTGCCTTCTAGCAACGGAATTCATCGAGAATTTTAGCATACGTTTTTTTTTTTTTTTCATATTGGACAAAAGTCATAATTATTTTACCATGTAGTCATCTAGATACGAATTTTCTTCTAGAATTTTAGCATAATTTTTTTTTAATATTGGAAATAGGGCTGTCAAAATGCTCGTTGTTCGCGGACCGCTCGTGTTCGATTCGTTCGCTATGTTAACGAGCTAAACATCAACACTTTTTTTTGTCGTTGATATATAAATGAGCTGAACACGAACAAAGATTAGCTCGTTCGTGTTCGACTCGTTTTGGCTCGAAATACTACTCATCAATATATATATATATATAGATTGATGAGTAGTATTTTCAAAAAATTTAATTGACTACAAGTTTACAAAATTTATAAATGATTAAAATTATTAAATAAAAAATAGAATAAAAATATATTAAATTATATTTAAATGGTATTTTAATATAAATACTAAGATTTAAATCTTGCTTCAACCCGTAAAATTCTACGATTGTGTGATTAGGGTTGCTAGAACGACTAATTGTTCGCGAAGAGCTCGTGTTCGGCTCGCTAAGCAAATGAGCCGAACACGAACAAACTTTTTGTATTCCAAATATAAATNTTAAAATTCTACGATTGTGTGATTAGGGTTGCTAGAACGACTAATTGTTTGGGAAGAGCTCGTGTTCGGCTCGCTAAGCAAATGAGCCGAACACGAACAAACTTTTTGTATTCCAAATATAAATGAGCTGAACACGAATAGTAGTATTCTTTAATGAACTGAGTCTGGGCCAGCTCGTATTCGGCTAGTTTACACCCTAATTGGAAAAAAAGCATAATAAAGAGAAATTTCCAATGAATAATACAATATTAAAATTATTTTATAATAGGATATATCAGCACAAGATTTATTGCAAAGGCATCGATGCTATTGTTTTCATACCAGGAATTTTGCGGAAATATGCTATGTCCTTGTTACATGTGCAATAATTGTAGAGATTAGCATTTACATGTCAAACTTGTACGAATATTGTGCATAAGCATAATTGAAAAGAAGAAAAATTACATTTATGATGGGCACCTCTTTATTTATTTATTTTTTTTATATCTCGATAACTCAAATATCAAAATTTACTGAAGTTATAAAAGGTAAACCTATCAATGAAATGAGAGAAGATAAAAGAGTACAAAATGCGAGTCCCAAGCTCTGTACAAATGAGTGTGCACATCTTCCCTGAGTGACAGAGGGCATTAGCTCTTCTTACATATCTCATCCAACATATCAGACAGATGAGCTCNGAACACGAGCGATAATATGCAATGTCGTTGTTACATGTGCAATAATTGTAGAGATTAGCATTTACATGTCAAACTTGTACGAATATTGAGCATAAGCATAATTGAAAAGAAGAAAAATTACATTTATGATGGGTACCTCTTTATTTATTTATTTTTTTTATATTTCGATAACTCAAATATCAAAATTTACTGAAGTTATAAAAGGTAAACCTATCAATGAAATGAGAGAAGATAAAAGACTATAAAATGCGAGTCCCAAGCTCTGTACAAATGAGTGTGCGCATCTTCCCTGAGTGACAGAGGGCATTAGCTCTTCTTACATATCTCATCCAACATATCAGACAGATGAGCTCCCCCTCCAGAATCAAAGCTTCTCCTAATATGTGCACGATACTTGGGTTGCTAAGTGAACTGGTTTTATGTCATGAATATCAATATGTTAGATGGATACATTTATATAACATAGAATTTATGTTTAGAGTTTACCTCTATCTCTCTGAACCATGTATCTCACACTTTGTCAAGATATCCTTTCACAATAAGTAAGGAGTGTCAAATTTTCTCCATATGATGTCACTTACGACATGAACCATATGATGTCACTTACGACATGAACAATTGTCGTAGATGGATAAAATCTAAAAAGAAAATAGTATTAGTTTATAAATAAAAAAAATTTAATATAATTATATTTTCTTAAAATTTTCATTACTTGACATATTTCCAATAGTCTCTAGGCCGAATGAGCGTCGTGTATTGTTTGATGCACCTGGATATGCAAAAAACAAAAGGAAGTGCACCTGCAATGATTGTGGGTGGTGATGTTGAGAGGAGACACGGTGTGGTGCGATAGTGACCGCATTGGGACAAAGCCTGTGTAGAAGGGGTGGAGTGAACGAAGGTTAAAGTGATAGTCACCGAGATAGTAGTGCTCATCTGTATGTTGCCTCATCATGGAGTTACACTCTTCTTCCTCCAAAAATTGTGAATGAATCCCCCACGAGGAGGGAGATGGCCCCTCCGATGCTATTGATTAGTGCACATAACAAAAATTAAGATAATAGAAGGAATAAAAATATTAGCATACGTGCAATCAACATATAAAGTGCAATCTACAAACTATTACAACTGAAAATAAAAATGGGAATATTAAATAACAGTACAATTAAAATATAAAGTAAAATTTCAAAGCTACCACAACTAAGAATAAAAGCAATAATAAAAAATAAAAGTAAGACCAAAATGTAAAATGCAGTCTACAAACTATCACTATTAAAAATAGAAGTAAAAAACTAAAAAAAGAGTAAGATAAAAATGTAAAGTATAATCCACAATTTACCACAGCTAAAGAAAATCTATACAGTAAGCAAAAGACAAAACTATAAATAGAAGATGAAATAGTATATAAAAAATGAAAAGATTTATAAATGAAATCAAATAAAGTATGCATCTTATTGTGTAGTGTTAGATGAGCGACTATAGGATAAACTTAAATTGTTTTCTCTAAATCATCGTTTGAGTCATACTTGATGCGTGCTAGAAAATTCGCGGCGGTAGAGTAATGGATTATCGTCTTAGCGTTGCACGAAAATTCAGCACACACTCAGATGAAAATGAATCAAGCTGTGATCACACCAGAAATTTTTTTGTGGAAAACCCGTAAAAAGGGAAAAACCACAGGGCCTTGCCCAGTTGTAAAAATCCACTATAAGATGATGATTACAGATGCCCCTTGTTCCACAGNCGAAAAATTGCGTTTGTCGCGAAAGTTCCTTTTTGTTCGTAACAAAAGCTTCGAATGGCTCTCCTTGGGTTTAGAAGTCACAGTTTGAGTTCTTCTTCGGTTTCCTTGGGATAGAGGAAGGTTTCCTCGGGGCAGAGGAAGAGAAGTGCAAGCGGTAGTTCCTTGTTGCAGAAGGAAGAAAAAGGAAGAAGAAGAAGATTGCACTCCCTAGGCTTCTTCTTGGTGTCTTGTGGCATAAGGGAAATTGGGTTTATTTCTCTTGTAAGTTTGTCTTCCTTGGTGTATCTCGGTGTAGAGTTTTCTTCGGTGTATCTAGGTGTATAGAGAGAAGAAGAGAGAGAGCAACGAAGAGTGAGAGATTCCTCTTGGAAGTCGAGGTGATGGACTTGTGTAAATTCCTCAAGTAGTAAAATCCTCTGCAACTTTGTGGATGTAGACAATTTGTCGAACCACATAAATCTGTGTAATTCGTTGTGTTCTGTTTTTTGTAATGAATTCTTTCTTGTTTTATTTTTTGATTTGTCGATCGTTCTCCTATTTGATTTATATATATACAAATTCAATTGGCATATATCTAGATCTAACAACAATAACTGGTATCAGAGCTTTGTTTGGATATAAAGAAGAATGATGGCTGCAGATGAAGGGAAGGTTTCAGGGATCGAGAAGTTTGATAGCACATATTTTGGTTACTGGAGAATGCAGATAAATGATTATCTTTATGGGAAAAAAATTCATCTTACGTTATTGAGGAAAAGATCTGAAAGGATGGATGAGGCTGAATGGAATTTATTGGATCGACAGGTTCTGGGGGTTATTCGATTGACCCTATCGAAGTTCGTTGCACACATCGTTGTCAAGGAAATGATGACTGCAAATCTCATGACAGCCTTATCAGGTATGTACGAAAAGTCATCAAGAAATAACAAGGTGTACTTGATGAAGAAGTTATACAATTTAAAGATGGCGAAAGGTGTTTCTGTTTCTCAACACCTGAATGATTTCAATATTATCACAAATTAATTGTCGTCTGTTAAAATTGATTTTGATGATGGATATGTGCAGTGATCTTGTTGTCTTCATTGTCAGATAGTTGGGAAGGCATAAGGATAGCTGTTAGCAGTTCTGCAGGTAAATTTAAATAAAAATACAATGATATTTGTGATTTGATTTTGGCTGAAGAAGTTTGTAAGAAAGATTCTGACGAGGTCTTAAGTTCGAGTTCGGCGCTGAATGTTGATTTCAGAGAAAGATGGCATGACAGGAACTCAAGTATAAGGACATCAAAATAAAAGTTTAATAAGCAAGCAACTTCTTAGAATTGTGGCAAGGTTGGCCACATAAAGAAGATTTGCAGGAATCTTAAGAAGATGGAGAATGATAGCGCAAATGTGGAATCTGAAAAATCACAGAATGCACTACTGTTGGCAGTTCATATTTTTGTTGAAGACTTGATATTGGATTCAGGGGTTTTGAATGTGGTAGGTAATCTACTAGAGGCCGCAGTGCAGGGCAGTGATGGAAGTGAAGAAGAAAGCGGGTCTGGGGCACCCATTCCTATTGTTCCACAGACAGATGTTGAAAAATCACAGAGCTATAAAAAAATCTTACAACATAAGAGTTTGAGCAAGTGGGAGCTGGCAGAACTTTCACCAGAGAAGAAGGCATTGCATAACAAGTGAGTGTACCAGGTGAAGACTGAGTGTGATGTCAGTAAGATGTACAAGGCTAGACATGTTGAAAAAGACATTCAGTAGAGCCAAGATGTTGCCTATGAAGTGGGAGTTGTAAAAAGAGACAAGAGTGACCCAATAAATAGCTTGAAGGTGCAAAACTATGTGGAACCTGCTGATATGTTAACTGAGGGTGTTACTCTTGAGAAACTGAAGTTGTGCACAACTTCAGTTGGTCTTCTGGAGTGAATACAGAGGCTTTGAGTTGCAGAGGTGGATGATTCAAGGTGGAGGATTCATGACTAAGGATTCATGTTGAAGGAAAAAGAGTGACACTACCAGTGGAGGATATCATTTTGAGGAAGAAAATGTTGTAGTCTGTGTATCGGTCACCAAGTGGGAGATTGTTAGCGTTGGAGCCCGATCATTATTCTCGATCGCGAATCAGCATTCTCCCACTCCCGCCTCCCGCTACAGATCTCCCGCTCCCGCCACCTCTATTTCGCGAAACGTCGCGAATGCCCGATTGCACCTCCCGCCTCCCTGGTTTGTGAATTGTTCCCGCGAATAATTTGTTATTTCGCGAAGAATCGCGTATGTCGTGAAAGTTTCTTCTTGTTCATGATAAAAGCTTCGGATGGCTCTCCTTGGGTTTAGAAGTCACGGTTTAAGTTCTTCTTCGATTTCCTCAGGATAGAGGAATGTTTCCTCGATGCAGAGGAAGAGAAGTGCAAGCTATAGTTCCTTGCTGCAGAAGGAAGAAGAATGAAGAAGAAGAAGATTGTTCTCCCTAGGCTTTTTCTTAATGTCTTGTGGCAAAAGAGGAATTGGGTTTATTTCTCTTGTAAGTTTGTCTTCTTCGGTGTATCTCGGTGTAGAGAGAGAAGAACAAAGAGAGTAACGAAGAGTGAGAGATTCCTCTTGTAAGTCGATGTGATCAACTGGTGTAAATTCCTCAAATAGTAAAATCCTCTGCAACTCCGTGGACGTAGGCAATTTGTCGAACCACGTAAATCTGTGTGTTTCACTGTGTTACTATTTTATGGTATGAATTTTTTATCGTTCTATTTTTCGCTTCGCCGATCGTTTTTCTGTTTGATTTATATATATACCACATTAACTAGTGTATATCTCGATCTAATAACAACATCGAGGATCTAGATCACCTCTTATGCATCAAAAAAAAAAACATAAGAAAACATCAAGAAAATTTCCTTAACCATGAAGATTGATTCTCCCATACCATGGAGCTGATCCANATTTTCTCCATATGATGTCACTTACGACATGAACAATTGACGTAGATGGATAAAATCTAAAAAGAAAATAGAATTAATTTATAAATAAAAAAAATATAACATAATTATATTTTCTTAAAACTTTCATTACTTGACATATTTCCAATAGTCTCTAGGCCGAATGAGCGTCGTGTCTTGTTTGATGCACCTGGATATGCAAAAAACAAAAGTAAGTGCACCTGCAATGATTGTGGGTGGTGATGTTGGGAGGAGACACGGTGTGGTGCGATAGTGACCGCATTGGGAGAAAGCCTGTGTAGAAGGGGTGGAGTGAACGAAGGTTAAAGTGATAGTCACCGAGATAGTAGTGCTCATCTGTATGTTGCCTCATCATGGAGTTACACTCTTCTTCCTCCAAAAATTGGGAATGAATCCCCCACGAGGAGGGAGATGGCCCTTCCGATGCTATCAACGTCAAGAAAATAAAGAATTGATTAGTGCACATAACAAAAATTAAGATAATAGGAGGAATAAAAATATTAGCATACGTGCAATCAAAATATAAAGTGCAACCTACAAACTATTACAACTGAAAATAAAAATGGGAATATTAAATAACAGTACAATTAAAATATAAAGTAAAATTTCAAAGCTACCATAACTAAGAATAAAAGTAATAATAAAAAATAAAAGTAAGACCAAAATGTAAAATGCAATCTACAAACTATCACTATTAAAAATAGAAGTAAAAAACTAAAAAAAGAGTAAGATAAAAATGTAAAGTATAANGTCAGATGACGTTTGATGGACATTTGAGTGCCTTAACGATGTCGGAATTGAGCAATCTTAGGCTCGTTGGATTTGACTTTTCGAGATGCTCGATTCGACTATAAACTCGTTAGATTCGACATCTGTTTGACCTTTCAAATACCTCCAAAAATCCCGTAGTAGTGGTTTAATGACTTGATTCGAGCCTGATTTGACTCGGATTTGACTAACTTTTATATCATTAGGTCCGTTTCATCAAGCCGATCAGTTTGACTATAATTTTGCTGAAATCGGAGTTCCGGATGATTCTTAATCGAAGTTTGAATGTTCGTGCTCAAAATATTGCATCGAGATTCGTGCTGGATTAAGATAATTTGTTGGTGGCGTATCAATACTCATTGAGAGTAATTTTTTTTGTGTGCGCCAATAATATTCTCTGAAGTTTTCTCTTTATGAATGGAGTNTGACTATAGGATAAACTTAAATTTTTTTCTCTAAATCATCATTTGAGTCATACTCATTGAGAGTAATTTTTTTTGTGTGCGCCAATAATATTCTCTGAAGTTTTCTCTTTATGAATGGAGTCAACTGGAATACAAAATTTAGAGATTTCTCTTTCTTGAAGAGTGAGTTCATTACTATTTTGAATCTCAATAGAAGTTTTGCGTTTACTAATGATGACTACTGCCCAATCTAATTTATTTATTACTCTATCAGGGTATCAAAGAAAATTTATCTAACTCTCTTGTCTTACTAGATTGAAAGAATCAATTTTAACATATTTGGACCGGTCCCTGAGTCTCGTTCAAACCATCGTCGCCCAATAGTGAGTTGAGTGTTAGCGCTGGAGCCCGATCTTTGTTCCCGATCGCGAATCGGCGTTCTCCCGCTACAAATCTTCTGCTCCCGCCTCCTCTATTTCATGAAACATCGCGAACGCCCGATTGCGTCTTCTGCCTCTCTTGTTCGCAAACTGTTCACGCGAACAGTTCATTACTTCGCGAAAAATCGAGTCTGCCGCAAAAGTTCCTTCCTGTTCGTAACAAAAGCTTCGAATGGCTCTCCTTGGGTTTAGAAGTCACAGTTTGAGTTCTTCTTCGGTTTCCTCGGGATAGAGGAAGGTTTCCTCGGGGCAGAGGAAGAGAAGTGCAAGCGGTAGTTCCTTGTTGCAGAAGGAAGAAGAAGGAAAAAGAAGAAGATTGCACTCTCTAGGCTTCTTTTTGGTGTCTTGTGGCATAAGAGAAATTGAGTTTATTTCTCTTGTAAGTTTGTCTTCTTTGGTGTATCTCGGTGTAGAGTTTTCTTCGGTGTATCTCGGTGTAGAGAGAGAAGAAGAGAGAGAGCAACAAAGAGTGAGAGATTCCTCTTGGAAGTCGAGGTGATCGACTGGTGTAAATTCTTCAAGTAGTAAAATCCTCTGCAACTTTGTGGACGTAGGCAATTTGTCGAACCACGTAAATCTGTGTATTTCATTGTGTTCTGTTTTTTGTAGTGAATTCTTTCTTGTTCTATTTTTTGATTTGTCGATCGTTCTCTTATTTGATTTATATATATATCAATTCAACTGATATATATCTAGATCTAACAACAATAACTGGTATCAAAGCTTTGTTTGGATATAAGGAAGAATAATGGCTGCAGATGAAGGGAAGGTTTCAGAGATCGAGAAATTTGATAGCACATATTTTGGTTACTGGACAATGCAGATAAAGGATTATCTTTATGGGAAGAAACTTCATCTTACGTTATTGAGGAAAAGATCTGAAAGGATGGATGAGGCTGAATGAAATTTATTGGATCGACAGGTTCTGGGGGTTATTCGACTGACCCTATCGAAGTTCGTTGCACACATTGTTGTCAAGAAAAGGGTGACTGCAAATCTCATGGCAACCTTATCAGGTATGTACGAAAAGCCATCAACAAATAACAAGGTGTACTTGATGAAGAAGTTATACAATTTAAAAAATGGCGAAAGGTGTTTCTGTTTCTCAACACCTGAATGATTTCAATATTATCACAAATTAATTATCGTCTGTTGAAATTGATTTTGATGATGGATATGTGCACTGATCTTGTTGGCTTCATTGCTAGATAGTTGGGAAGCCATAAGGATAGCTGTTAGCAGTTCTGCAGGTAAATTTAAACCAAAATACAATGATATTTGTGATTTGATTTTGGCTGAAAAAGTTCACAAGAAAGATTCTGGCGAGGTCTTAAGTTTGAGTTCGGCGCTGAATGATGATTTCAGAAAAAGATGGCATGACAGGAACTCAAGTATAAGGACATCAAAATAAAAGTTTAATAAGCAAGCAACCTCTTGGAATTGTGGCAAGGTTGGCCACATAAAGAAGATTTGCAGGAATCCTAAGAAGATGGAGAATGATAGCGCAAATGTGGTATATGAAAAATCACAGAATGCACTACTGTTGGCAGTTCATATTTCTGTTGAAGACTTGGTATTGGATTCAGGGGTTTTGAATGTGGTAGAAAATCTAGTAGAGGCCACAGTGCAGGGCAGTGATGGAAGTGAAGAGGAAAGTGGGTCTGGGGCACCCATTCCTATTGTTCCACAGACAGATGTTGAAAAATCACAGAGCTATAAAGAAATCTTGCAACATAAAAGTTTGAGCAAGTGGGAGCTGACAGAACTTCCACCAGAGAAGAAGGCATTACATAACAAGTGGGTGTACCAGGTGAAGACTGAGTGTGATGTCAGTAAGAGGTATAAGGCTAGACCTGTTGAAAAAGGCATTCAGTAGAGCCACGATGTTGCCTATGAAGTGGGAGTTGTAAAAAGAGACAAGAGTGACCCAATAGATAGATTGGAGGTGCAAAGCTATGTGGAACCTGTTGATATGTTAACTGAGGGTGTTACTCTTGAGAAACTGAAGTTGTGCACAACTTCAGTTGGTCTTCTGGAGTGAATACAGAGACTTTGAGTTGCAGAGGTGGATGATTCAAGGTGGAGGATTCATGATTAAGGATTCATGTTGAAGGAAAAAGAGTGACGCTACCAGTGGAGGATATCATTTTGAGGAAGGAGATGTTGTAGTCTGTGTATCAGTCTCCAAGTGGGAGATTGTTAGCGTTGGAGCCCGATCATTATTCCCGATCGTGAATCAGCATTCTCCCGCTACAGATCTCCCGCTCCTGCCACCTCTATTTCGCGAAACGTCGCGAATGCCCGATTGCACCTCCCGCCTCCCTTGTTTGTGAATTGTTCCAGCGAACAATTTGTTATTTCGCGAAGAATTGCGTCTGTCGTGAAAGTTCCTTCTTGTTCATGATAAAAGCTTCGGATGGCTTTCCTTGGGTTTAGAAGTCACGGTTTGAGTTCTTCTTCGATTTCCTTAGGATAGAGGAATGTTTCCTCGATGCAGAGGAAGAGAAGTGCAGCGGTAGTTCCTTGCTGCAGAAGGAAGAAGAATGAAGAAGAAGAAGATTGTTCTCCCTAGGCTTCTTCTTAGTGGCTTGTGGCAAAAGAGAAATTGGGTTTATTTCTCTTGTAAGTTTGTCTTCTTCGGTGTATCTTGGTGTAGAGAGAGAAGAACAGAGAGAGTAACGAAGAGTGAGAGATTCCTCTTGTAAGTCGAGGTGATCGACTGATGTAAATTCCTCAAATAGTAAAATCCTCTACAACTCCGTGGACGTAGGCAATTTGCCGAACCACGTAAATCTGTGTGTTTCACTGTGTTACTGTTTTATGGTGTGAATTTTTTCTCGTTCTATTTTTCGCTTCGTCAATCGTTCTTCTGTTTGATTTATATATATACCACATTAACTAGTGTATATCTCGATCTAATAACAACATTGAGGATCTAGATCGCCTCTTATGCATCAAAAAACAAACATAAGAAAACATCAAGAAAATTTCCTTAACCATGAAGATTGATTCTCCCATACCATGGAGCTGATCCATCTCAATCCATATTGAAGCGAAAAACTGCTCGCACTAGATAGTGGCAAAGCGGTTACAGTCCTCAGTCTCTCAGTCGGTATCAAAGCACTAACAACTTATTGCCCTTGATCAAATAAAGGAGCTCCAACAGCTTCTCACTCAAAAGATTCAGCTGGCTAGACACAAGCCGCNTTGATCCATCTCAATCCATATTGAAGCAAAAAACTGCTCGTACTAGATAGTGGAAAAGTGGTCATAGTACTCAGTCTCTCAGCCGGTATCAAAGCACTAACAACTTCTTGCCCTTGATCAAATAAAGGAGCTCCAACAGCTTCTCACTCAAAAGATTCAGCTGGCTAGACACAAGCCGCAGGCGAAGGAACCTACTCCTTTCTTCACCCAATCCTTCTCCCTTCGAAGACCCTGAATTGAGTTCGACTAGCCCACTTCGTCTGTTGGTTTAGTTGATTTCCACTTCTTCAAAGCAAGCTTCTGCTTTTGGACCTCTCTCTAGCCTCCTTTTGGTCTTAGATGTCTTTTTCTCCTCGAGCATTTTCTTCCCATTGAGACTCTTATCTCCATCTAATTTCTTCTTTGCCTCGGTATGGGATTGTTATGCAAGAAGCCCAAAGGTCCTTTCATCATCTCAGTACTTGGAGCATCATGCAAAGGCTTNCAAAGATCCTGAATTGAGTTCGACTAGCCCACTTTGTCTGTTGGTTCAGTTGATTTCCACTTCTTCAAAGTAAGCTTCTTCTTTCAGACCTCTCTCTAGCCTCCTTTTGCTCTTAGATGTCTTTTTCTCCTCGAGCATTTTCTTCCCATTGGGACTCTTATCTCCATCTAACTTCTTCTTTGCCTCGATATGGGATTGTTATGCAAGAAGCCCAAAGGTCCTTTCATCATCTCAGTACTTGGAGCATCATGCAAAGGCTTCTGAGCACTCATCATTGCTGAATTCTAAGGGTCAGCCGATTAAAGCACCCAGCCGCAAAAGCAAGAGCGATGGCTACTGTGTCAATCATTCCATATTTACAAGAGCTATGGGCTAAAAAATCCAAGGATTACAATTATTAAAAGCTTTGATTATAAAATAAATGAATATTTTTTTCATTTAACTCTCTTATTATTATTGCATCTATCAATTTCAAAAAGTGAGAGATTCGAGAGCTAAAATATATACATCCAGTTGCGTCTATACAAATCTCGTGAATAATTAATAGATATAAAGTGTGGAGAAGTACAACTAAAGAGTGCCTGTTGGAAAAAGATCAAGGGCTCACGAGCACAAGACATGAGGTCCACCAATAGAAGACTAAGGGTTCAACACTAGAAGGCAAAGCTAGCATTCACTAGCTGAATATCGAAAGTCTTGCTTGAAAAGGAGCAACCCCTCTAAGTTAGGGTTAAAGGCTGACTGAGCGAAGGTCATCCAAACCAAAAATTAAAGCTTATCTAGTCGAGCGGATGCATTGACTTGCTTATCATCATAACTCGACTCAAGAGAAGGATTGAAGTTTGTCAGCTATCTCACATAAGCTCTTGAAATCCATCATCCAGGGTCGAGAACTAGTCACCACATAATCGCATGAAGAATCTCCGAAGGATCACCTCATTGAGGAGTAAGCTACCTGTCAGATTTCTGTGATTCATTCTCTGCCCAACAACCTTGTCTTTCTCTGTTGACAGAAGTTCCTTATCCAGGTATCAATAGTTGGCAACTAAACTAGCATAGCCGACCTACAAAACCAAGCCAATCGAGTTTAGTCTCACCCAGAAGACCATCAAGGGCCGACCAGCAACCTCGATTAAGCTCAGTCAGACAAATTAGTCTTGTTTAGCCGGAAATGACTAATTTTTAATACAATCGAGTCATAGGGTAGTCAAACCAAAGGTATCTAAAATATTCAAAATATAATGTAACACCCCGATTATAATAGAGGCAAATATGTAACATTATATATTTTATCACTATCTCTTTTAAATAGTTGAACCATTTCCTTAGAACAGGTTGAACAACAATTAAAATTAATGTTNTTAAGTAGTGAATATTATGAATATGATTTCATCCCGGCTGAGTCTATTGATTTCAAATGTTCTGTCACTAAAAATTAATGGGAAATGCAATAAAAGTTGAAGCACAAAGTTATTTTTATATTATTTTTAAGTATTTGTGTAATTTTAGATTACCTTTTTTAACCTCTGAATTCAAAAAATGTTCTAGTAATTAATATTAGACATTTCAGAATACATTATGTATTTTATTATTGTAATTGTTTTTTTTACAAAAAAAAGTTATTTTTGTTATTTTAACCAATGTTGTAATGTACAAAGCTCCAATCATTGCATATGTAATAAATGATTTGATTGTGAATAATGTTAAGACAATTTAGTTGATGATAACATATTGTGATGATTCATTATGCGTTAATAAAATGAGCTAATAATCGGGCTGACTATAAAGTTGAGCAAACTTTAGAGAGAAATTGATTGAGAGTGAAAAATAGGCTGAATGAAAATCAAAATGACATTTACAAATTCATTATTGCCTTAATATCAAGGCAATGAAAGAAGATTTGAAGGGCCCATATAAAAACTATTCAAGAAGAAAAAGTAATATTAAAATTTGTGATAGTTATCTTTAGTTATTTATTGACATAACTGAGTAGGCTATTATTATATTTCTATTAGAAAATATCAAAGTGGTAATTTATTTTAATTTGGAGTTTTACATTTTTGAACTTTTTTTAATAAATGATTTTCATAAGCTTTGATTATAAAATAAATGAATATTTTTTCATTTAACTCTCTTATTATTATTGCATCTGTCAATTTCAAAAAGTGAGAGATTCGAGAGCTAAAATATATACATCCAGTATGCGTCTATACAAATCTCGAGAATAATCAATAGATATAAAGTTTGGAGGAGTACAATTAAAGAGTGCCTGTTGGAAAAAGATCAAGGGCTCACGAACACAAGACATGAGGTCCACCAATAGAAGACTAAGGGTTCAACACTAGAAGGCAAAGCTAGCATTCACTAGCTGAATATCGAAAGTCTTTCTTGAAAAGGAGCAACCCCTCTTAGTTAGGGTTGAAGGCTGACTGAGCGAAGGTCATCCAAACAAAAAATTAAAGCTTATCTAGTCGAGCGGATGCATTGACTTGCTTGTCATCATAACTCGACTCAAGAGAAGGATTGAAGTTTGTCAGCTATCTCACATAAGCTCTTGAAATCCATCATCCAGGGTCGAGAACTAGTCACCACGTAATCGCATGAAGAATCTCCGAAGGATCACCTCATTGAGGAGTAAGCTACCTGCCAGATTATTGTGATTCATTCTCTGCCCAACAACCTTGTCTTTCTCTGTTGACAGAAGTTCCTTATCCAGGTATCAATAGTTGGCAACTAAACTAGCATAGCCGACCTACAAAACCAAGCCAATCGAGTTTAGTCTCACCCAGAAGACCATCAAGGGCCGACCAGCAACCTCGATTAAGCTCAGTCAGACAAATTAGTCTTGTTTAGCCGGAAATGACTAATTTTTAATACAATCGAGTCATAGGGTAGTCAAACCAAAGGTATCTAAAATATTCAAAATATAATGTAACACCCCGATTATAATAGAGGCAAATATGTAACATTATATATTTTATCACTATCTCTTTTAAATAGTTGAACCATTTCCTTNGATAGATATTAGTTTTTTCAATGAACTTAATGTGCTTGCAACTTGGCTAACTTGTTCACTGATATCATTTGAGAATACTACGTGAACTCGCATTTCATATTATTAGACTGCATTGTATTATAGGCCTTGTTAACATCAGTTGGTTTAGCACCAATAGTCTTTGTAGACTTTCCTTCTTTCTATAATTGATGCATATGCTTCGCGAAGAATCTATTTGTGGTATTTAGCAAGATATTCCTAATATTGGCATGCGTCAAGTTTTTTATTTATCAAAGTTGAATGTAAAAATATACTAATTTTCAAAAATATATAAATATTTGCTACCTTTTGTTTAACTTTCAACTACAGACTATGTCAATGGAAATATGCTGTAGTTACCATCCAAAGTAATTCCAAGTAATGGTTGGCCATCTTATTGGCCCATCAAGAAGCATTTGTCAACCCCAACTATGAGCCTACAACCAACTAAAACACCTTTCCTGCAGACTTCAAAACAACTATAAAATTTATTAATAGTCATTCAATTTTTAAAGTCTAGGCCCATTATTTTTGTACATCTTACTTAATAAATGATAATTATAACAAAGTTTTTTCAACCATCACAGTTTTGACCATCTCCTCCTTTAGCCAACGTCATCTTCATAATGATGGACTGCACTGAATAAAAGCTCCATAATTGTCGACGCATGATTTAGTTCATTTCAATATGTTATTGTTTCCACCACACAACTCTTGAATACACTATTAGGTTTTTTCCTGGCAAGCCCATAAATTACTATTCTTTCTTTCAATCGTGGTTGATGTTTCTTCTACTCTTAATTTGGTGCAATTTGCTCCATGGTATTAAGGTTGTCATAGATGATACAACAACTTCTCCTATAATTGACTAGTAAAAAAAGTAATCACAAATTATAATTTTTGTAAACTTCTCCCACCATTTTTTGACAATATATCTCTCACTTTCTATCAATTATGATTGTGATTTTATCGGAGGGTCCATTCGTGATAAATTTTCTACTATTTTGGATGGTCGATTGATGATGATTTTAGCTCCCAAAAATAGGTTATGAGTTGGAAGTCATGTGCATTGAAGTGAATATTTTTTAAATTGTCTCAAATATCTCTGCAAAATTTTGAAATTTTTCATAGGATGCTTGCTTATAGTGAAAGTTATTAAACGTAGTTATTTATATATTTGATGTGTGCTAGAAAATTCACGGCAATAGAGTAATAGATTATCGTCTTAGTGTTGCACGAGAATTCAACACACACTCAGTTGAAAGTGAAACAACCAGTGATGACACCAGAAGGTTTTACGTAGAAAACCCGTAAAGGGAAAAAAATCTTGGGATCTTGCCCAGCTATAAGATCCACTATATGTTGATAATTACATCGACCCATTGTCCCATATATGGGAAAGGATTACTAGATTTTCAGATTACAGCGTCATCTGACGGTGTTCGATCAACGGTGGTTGGTGATGATCGATGGTGGATGACGGTCAGCGATGATCGGCGGTGGTCGTTGGTGGTCGGCGATGGTGGACGAAGGTCGGCGGTGACTGCCGACGATCGATGGTGGTTGACTGATGTCAACAGTGGTCGACGACAGTCGATGACGGTCGGCGGTGGTCGACGGAGGTCAGCGGTGATCGACTTTAATCAATGATGGTCGACAGAGGTCGGCGGTGGTCGTCGACGTTCGGTGGTGGTCGACGAAGGTCGAAGATGACAGGGATGATGTTGAACTTGAGCTCTTTCTCAAAGCCTCAAGTTCTCTCTCAAGCCTCCCCCTCCTCATGTAAAAGGTAGAGCTCTATTTATAGTGTTTTGGGTGCAATTAATGCAAGAATACGAATCATTTTGATCGGACGGTCCGGAGAGCTTCCCTCGATCAGATGATGTTTGATGGAGATTTGAGTGTCTTAACAATGTCGAAATTGAGCAATCTTGGGCTCGTTGGATTCGTCTTGTCGAGATGCTCGATTCTACTGTAAACTCGCTAGATTCGACATCCGTTTGACCTTTCAAATGACTCCCGAAATTTTCCAAGAGTGGTTTAATGATTTGATCTGGGTTTGATTTGACTTGGATTAGACTAACTTTCATATCATTAGGTCTGTCTCATCGAGCCGATTAGATTAACTATAAGTTTGCTGAAATCGAAGCTTTGAATGACTCTTAATTGAAGTTTGAATGTTTTTTGTTCAAAAAAATTTCCTCGAGATTCATGTCGGATGATCAAAATTTGTCGGTGGCGTATCAATATTGTGAATCAAATTACTTTGGCGTGTAATGTTAATGCTCGCTGGAAAGAAATTTGCATGACTTGCTTGTATATTGATCCAGATTATGACTATACTCGTGCCTGATTTCTGCTGTAATTTTTTTTAGCATTTTTTTTTTCTGCTAATTAGGCCACGTTACTCACGTATTAAGACTGGTGGATTGTGATGTTTGATGGATATATAAACAAATTCTCATTGAAATTTCACTAATAATATTTTTAATTAGTCAAATATGCTCATGAATTTGGCATAAAAACTTTGGAAAAAATAATGCGCGGTGCTTTCCACGTTTATCAAGTCAATGCGTTAAGGAATTTTATAAGGAAAATATGACTTGATTTTTGCTAGAAAAACTAAAATTTTTATAATCTCATAATCATAAAATACAGCTCTTAAACTTACAAACTCTAATTATAAAAACTTACAAAAAAAAAATTAGGGCTACTGTTGTGAGATATGTACTTCCTGACATATAAATGAAACGCAAAAAACACAAACAAACACAAATTGTTTACGTGGTTCGATTCAACTGGATCTACGTCCACGGGAGGGAATCAATCAAATAGTTCACTAAGGCAAAAGAAATGGAGAATACATAGCTTATACATACAGATGAGTCATCATCTTTCTTCTATGACATCCCTCTCAAGTGACACATTGATACAAGACCTCAAGATGCTCTCCCCCACTCTAACTCTCTAGCTATTGTCTTCTCCTGTGTGGTAGCTTAAGATCTCTTCACTTACTCTCCTAAGCCTCACACCCTCTCTATTTATAGAAGCAAAAGAGTGGTAGGTGAGAGGTAGGTGGGAGGTAGGTGGACGGTAGGTGGGAGGTAGGTGAGCGGTACCACATTACAAAAGTGTCATTTTACCTTCGTTCAATAATTGAGGTTCAAAATAACAACTACATTAATAACCCATAAAAGTATGAGTGTATTTACATAATTTTAGAAGTAAACATTATTCACATACCAATTAACTAGTCTCAGTCCTTCAATCTTCACCTACCACACACACATCCATCACATGTCTCACCCAAAATTAACTTTTGGACACATCAACTTTTCAATAAGTTTAATTATTCAAAACAACTTTATCTCTAACACTAATATGTCCAAAAATATGCAGGATAAATTTGCTCTTTTATTTATGTGAACATTCGAACAAGAACACTGCTAGAACAATTCTCCGTCATGCCTATCTTCTATGGCTTTCCCAAAGCTTCATTGATGGGGGCCTTCAAAACAGGCTTCCAGATCGATCTCTCTACTTCAATTTTTTTTGGCAAATTCTCCGCACGCGATATACTACATTTGCCTGCACATATTATTTTGTCCATCTCATGGCCGTAGGAAAAGTTAGCGTTGATATATTGGTATCAGAAGATGTTACTAGCTAGGGATAAAGTGTTCCAATCATATATATTATCAAATAAACTTGAATAAGATTTATTAGACAATGCGTGAAATATCATTCTCAACAAGAGTAAATGTTAATGTGACCAACACATTTGCAATTGCAATACAAATTTTACAAGCAGCAATTAATTATTTTATTTTATTTTATTTTATTTTTTGTGCTATTAGGATTTTTTAAATAGATATAAGAACATTTCCTTAAAAACTTACTCGAAAATACAACAGAGTCAAAGCAAAAAAAGATCCTAAGATCAGTATAAGATTAAAAAAGTTTCAAAGGTAAGTATGTGATAAATGAAATTATAATGTCTTAAAAAAATTATTTCTTAGTCTGAAATTCTAATAAATGTTCGGGGAATTTACAAACCACACAATTCTCATGTATTTACATATCTAATGCCTAAACTTTAATATTTAGACGCATGAGACTCTAAAATTTTAAAACTACAAAAAAAATAACGACATTACTAATTGATTAAAAGTGAAATATATCTTTTCAGGCATTGATATATGTCAACAAACTATTATAAGTGTAAATATCAAACTTTTAGGTGTTAGATAATAGATACATAAGAATGAGTATCAGGAGTTGAAGGATATCCAGAGTCGGAGCTCAACAGGAGCTGCTAATTCTAGTGTCAAACTAACCATTTAAACTTTGACATCTGAAGGAAATTCCTTTGGGAAGAGGAAGAAGAGAAGGATATAAGGCCTCAACTCAAGAGACTAATATACAAGGCACGACACTCCTCTGATGAGACTTCTACATTGATTGATGACAAAGTCAACGGCTTGGCATCATGTTGACCCAAGACATCGAGACTGCTTTTCTACTCGACTCTTTGACTCTCCGAGATGAAAAACAACCTACACTAGAAGAAAAGCAGGACGACAAGAACAAAGAGTATTTCAATCCCTTTATGCTTATTGATTATTGTTGATTCTCTTAAACACTATATTGCACTTACATTTTTTGCGTATATGCTCATATACTTACTAATTATTCAGATTGTTTGTTATACTTATTATGGTTTAATTCATTGTGAAAATCTCATTGTGCTATTACATTCTTCTGAATGTTATGAATATAACTGCAATACATTTTGTATTATGATTGAAGCTGTAAGAAATTTGTTGAACCGGCAGAATTAGCATTTGGGTCTTCGATATGACTATAAGCTGCGGATATTTCAAATTTAGTTGGCTGGTTAACAGCGGAGAAGTCATAGGGAAATTTGTCAATTATTCCAGTATAGTAAAACTGGTTGACACTTCTCGTCCCAGCTGATTTTTCTTCATCTTTTTCAACTGGAAAAGTTTTCGACAGATTTGAAACCAAATTTTTACAAGAATTTAGCTAGGATAATAGTTAGCCAGAAAAACGAGAGTTTTCTTATAGTATCAGTGCTCAAGAAAAAATAGTGTTTAGAGCCAAGACGTAGACAACGGACGCAATGCACAGATCGAGCCTGAGATGCATCAGAGAAAAAGAAAAAAGGAAGAAATGCCTTGCGCGATTCTTGCATCATGTTTGTTGTCATAACTACTCCACGCAATATTTTTTCCTCAAATATATCAGCATGAGATATTTAATGAATGAATTTAAGACATGCAGCTCATTGTAAACGGTAAATGTATCATGTGAAATTGTATGATTTAAAATTGGTTAAAAAATGTTTAAAGGGTGTTTTATGGTTAAGAGTAAAATTTTGCTATTTACTATTTAAAATATATGATACAGAATATATTTATAAAGCTAGAGTTCCTACCCCATGTTAGCTCATGTTGACATCAACATGCAAGCCATCAAAATTTGTAAGGAACGTGGTCAAATCGAAATTAGTGGATGATGCCAATGGTGGAGGAAAAAAAACTAAAAAATATGATAATTAATTTCATAGGCGTATCAATTAGCTGCAAGTCTTGCCAGATTTTAGGTCATCTCTTACTTGTTATTTGGAGAATGTGAGCTGTTTCAACGAGGCATGCGTGGCACAACCATTGTCGTTGTTTAGCTTGATGATATATTTGTATATCTATTGCCATATAAAGGAAACTAATGAAGGCATTGATTGAATTAAAAAGAGAGAAAGTAGGCAGTCGAGAAAATTATATTTAAGAAAAAAAAACAAAAGAAAAACTAGTCGAAGGAATACCGAAACGTTAAGGAGTTGTTTGGTTGAGTAAATTTTTGGTGTATTATAATTTTTTTTTATGAATTTGAGAAAATTGTTTGTTTAGCATGAAGAATTATAAACAGATTATAAAGGATTAATGAATTTGAAGTTAACACAATAGTTGTTCATTTTGATTGAATTTAGAATTCTGTCGGTTTGATCGAATTTGAATTACATGTATATTTAGAAATATATATTACTTTTCAATCTGCTAACCCATGTTGGATAATGGAGTCGGTTCACTGTTAATTAAGAGAGTAATTAATTGTTCCTTAATTAATTAAAGGGTTACGTCTCTGTTTTTACACCTTTGCTTCGTAACCACTCGTTCTTCTTTTGCGGTTTTTTCTTCTTCTTCCTTGCGGATCACTGTTAAAAGTTTTATGTTTGCTTTACAATGAACCATGTTGGATAATGGAGTCGGTTCACTATTAATTAAGAGAGTAATTAATTGTTCCTTAATTAATTAAAGGGTTACGTCTCTGTTTTTACGCCTTTGCTTCGGAGCCACTCGCTCTTGTTTTGCGGTTTTTCTTCTTCTTCCTTGCAGACGATTTAGGTGTTGTTGTGGCAACGAGAGAGAGGCTTCGCATAGCAAGGCAGAGGCTCCCTTGGACTACTCCGGCAGTTCTTCTCACGTGAAGAAGAGATATGGGAAGAAATTGCAAGACTTTGCTCCTTTGTTTTTCTAGCGATTTTGATCGTGAAATTGGTTAGGAGGAAGAAGTTACAGTCGGTTTACTTCGTTTCGGAGGAGACGGAACGCAAGGATTCTCTCTATTATTTTTGGGGGTTTTCTCTTGTGGTTCTTGGACAGAGAGTGAGAGAGAGGAGAGTGAGGAGAGGAGGGAGAACGTTCTCTTTTAATTATCGACATAATCAAACGGTATAATTCCTCAATTAATAAAATCGTCTGCAACTCCGTGAATGTAGGCAATTTACCGAATCACGTAAATCTGTATGTTCTTTTGGTGTGAAGCTTTTGTTGTTCTATTTTTCACTTCTTCATCGATCATTTTAAATTTCATATATACCACAACAAACCAAATGACTCGAAAGAAATTCAAATACATCTTGATCATAGTACTTTGTAAATTTTTTTTTACATACATACATTTTATTATACTAAATAGGCCCCAGTAGTTAGAATGATCAGAGAATAATCTGTGTTTCATTTTTCTTTTAGAAGAAAAGTTGAATAAAAAAATGAAGTACATAATTATGTGAGACTAATCTTGAATTGATTACTCAATTAGCTAAATAAATATAGGTCTTATAATAGTCATGAATTGACTACTCAATTAGTGGTCTTATAATAAATATGAATGGATTGCACAATTAGTGGAATAAATATAGGTCTTAAAATAGACGTGAATTGATGGCACTTAATGCATACAATTATCTTTGCCTTTATTGTGTACGTTTTCTTTCTTTTTCGGTATGCATTGGTTAGTATAAATTGGGTGTTGTGCTACAATGTAACACACACTCCAAATTTGTATCATTTCCTCTTTCAAAATGATGCAAAGAGAATTCTCAAAAGTATAGTCTTATTTTCTTTCAATTTGTCCTTCAGCGATTCATTAAATTGTAACCAACATCTGGTATCAGAGCCAAGTTAGCCGAAGGACATGTCACCGAGCAAAGCTATCATAGGAGATATGGTAGTAATGAAGATCGGAAGAGAAGGGACCGTAACACTCACTTATACGTTACTGACGAAGAGTAACTACTTGGTGTGGGCGTTGAACATGCGTGTGAATCTACAAGCTCAATGAGTGTGGGACGCTGTGGAGCAAGGCGAGGTCGAAGAGCGTAAGGATAGAATGACCCTCGCTGCCATCTATCAAGCGCTGCCAGAGGACGTTCTTTTTTTGGTTGCAGAGAAGGATTCCGCCAAGCAAGCACAGGAGACACTAAAGACGATGCACGTCGGCGTGGAGCGAGTCAAGGAGGCAAAAGTGCAGACCCTGAGGACTCACTTCGAGGCGATATGCATGAAGGACGGAGAGACGGTGGACGATTTCGCCATGAAATTGACGTCCATTATGACAATCATCCGCTCGTTGGGAGAGAAGGTGGAGGAGATCTCCGTTGTCAAGAAGTTCCTTGGAGATGTACCACAAAAATACATGCAGATTGTCACTGCGATCGAGCAATTTAGTGACCTCAAAAACATGGCCGTCGAGGAGGTCATCGGTCGTCTCAAAATCCACGAAGAGAGACTTCGCGGCTACGGAGACCAAGAGGAGGAGAAGCACCTTTTGCTCACGCATGCAGAATGGATGTCACGAATGAAGAAAAATAAAGAAGCCAATTTTTCTTTTGGATCGTCGAGTGGCGGCGGCAACGGTAGAGATAGCCGAGGTCGTGGCAAAGGGCGGGGACGAGGGCAAGGTCGGGGTAGAGAAAGCTCACCTCAAAAAGAAGACATCAAACCCTGCAAAGACAAGAGCACAGTGAAGTGTTACAATTCTCAAAATTATGGACACTACACATCTGAATGTCGTAGCAAGAAGGCCGATGAGGAAGCGAACCTTACTAGCCT
>JXCR01068428.1:0-18517 GCA_002079205.1 Phalaenopsis hybrid cultivar
AGTGATGCTTTGTTATGTCGTCAATTTGTATGCAGTCTTTCGGGAATCACTTTTGACTGGTATGCCGAACTACCAAATGACTCAGTGAAAACATTTGCAGAATTGGAGGTCCTCTTTGTTAAGCGGTTTGCTGGAGTTAAACACCATATCACCGTCGGTGATCTCGTGGTGGAGCGACGGAAGCCAACCGAAACATTGATGGGCTACATTTTGCGATGGAGAAATTTGAGCATGAAGTGTGAGCCACAACTCCAGGAGCAGCAGGCAGTCGAAATCCTTCTAAAGGGCATCTATGGTCCATTAGGTTTCTTACTCAAGGGATTCACCATCAAGACATTCGAGAAGTTGCTTAGTAAAGTTGGGAATCTTCAAGAAGAAGCTAAGCAACTTGGGGTTTTTGAGAAAACTGAGAAGCTAAAGTCATTGAAGACATCTGAGAAGAAATCTGGGATAGTAGCAATGGTTGACAGGGGCAAGCGACCATTGCAAATACAAGTTGAACAATCTCGACGAATCTACCAACGTCCTCGGCAGAATGGTCAACAGTCTTTTCAGCAGAGGTCCTATCAAATAGATGGAGGGAAACCTCCGAACATAAAGAATCGTTTGAACAAAACATATCCTTTCAAGGATGAGACAGTCGAACAAATGTTTCAGAATTTGATAAAGAACCCTGAGTTCAAGCTCCCTGAACCGAAGAAACCAGACGAAGTTGATGAAAAAAGATCATTCGAGGTACTGCCAATACCACAGACTGATCGGACACACCATAAAAGATTGTTTCACTTTTAAAGATTGACTTGAGAAGAACTTCAATAATGGGAGCACAGTGATCCCAGAAGAATTTTTGAAAAGAACCTGAAAAAATGTTCTATTAATATGATTTCGGGAGACTAGTGTTCCATTTGACTCCGATACAGCTGACAAATGATATATTGTATCTTGCTTACTATTGTACTACTTTTGTTGTCAAAAGAGATATTAGTGGTATCAATGATCCTGGAAGAGAAATGCTTCATATTGCACCCATAGTTGAGAACCAATAGTCAAAAGCAAGAACTTGCTGTTAGTGCGTCTGAACGTGCTCTCAAACAACCTGATGACAGCCAACCTGAGGAGGAAATCACCACAAGACAAGATTTGGTGCTTGCTTCTGGAAACCCTTCTATTGACCATATTATAAGGGATAATGTTCGAACCGAAAATCAGGATAGCCCCGCAGCTCCTATTCGGAAAGCATCAGGTGCAGATGTGACAATTCACACATCACATACACTGGAACCTATCGCTGTGGCAACGACTACCTTTCATTCTACTGCGGTTCTAATATCTAATCAGACCGAGGATTACATGAGTCAGTCTTCAGATGAAGAATGACGGGTTTATACCTCTTGGTGGAAGAAGGATGGGGGCACACTCCAACTTGGAAACTTAATGGATGATACTTTGGTTACTTCTGACAATGACACGACACTTTAAAATTTGTTATCCGACTCTGCTCCTAAAACTAGAGGAAGAGGTAGGACTAAACAGACTCATCTCTAGTTACTTGTTTTCTGCATGTTTAAATTTTTTTTTAGTCTATCTGTATCTTTTTTGTTGGAGTATTATTGTACTTGGTATCGTATGAGTAGGGTGCCTCTTCTTCATGTATTTTTTCTTTTCAATAAAATCAGCCATTGGGTTTTTCATAATATATGTATATATATATATATAAAGCCCTAGGGTGATATATTAAAGAGAAAAGATGCAAATAATTTGTGTGAATGGGCCCAAATAGACACCCAACCCACACAGTACAACATACACAAAAAAGTCAAAAAAAGATATATAAAAAATAAAAAACCCAAAACCACTAGGGCGCAGAAAAAATGAGGGTCATCTTAATTTAGTCCCGCCTTTGCCTCTAGTTCTCAGAAGAGATCCAACTAACAAATTGGTAAGGTGTGTGCCATTACCCGAAGTAACCAAAGTATTATCCATAAGATTTCTGAGCTCAAGTAGATCTCCATTCTTCTTTTTCTCTCCTAGAAGTGTAAACCTGCCATTCCTTATCCGAAGAATCAGTCTGATGAGGTGGTAGAGCTGTAGTAGAAAGATTACCAACCGTTGTCTCAAAATAGATTCTAGTATATGTGAACTATGAGTTGCCTCTACATCGCATATTTCTTGAAGATGGAGAGCCGCGAGGTTCTCCTGAGTATTGGTTTGAACACTATCCTTTGCAGGTAATAGTCCTTCAGTGTTGTTTTCAATAGGGTTTGAAGGTGTAGGTTGCCCAGCAGAGCCATCCAACATTACGTCAATCACAATAACTGTAATGTCAGTATTCTGGCCACAGAAGTTTTGGTTAAATTGAAAGTGAGTAGATCTAGCTTCAAAGGGTCCCCAAGAATGACACCCCAATAGAGTAGAGAACCTGATGATGAAAGCTTGAGACCAGGTAGAGTAAACCATACCGGTACAGTGGGAGTTTCATGATTTGAGTTGAAATCAGGAGACCACTTGAGTAATTTTATTGACTTGCCTGAAATATTAATATATTTCTTGGAGAAAATCCAGATGTAGTCTTCAACCACAATTAGTTGAATCAACACATGTTTCCCATCCATGAGTCTTACTTTCCATTTGCCTAGTAGTTTAAGATCATCAGCTCTCTTTATGATAACTTCCATAGGTGGGTGTTCCCACTGAAATTTTTCAATAAGAGCAAAATTGAATTTCCTTGTCAGGGTTGAAATTTCTTAGTCAGAGAAAAAGATGGCTGCTTTCCTTCTTAACAAAAGGGCAATCACCTGTAACATCAAGACAATCCTTATAGTTTGAGGGGAAGACAATCACAGACTCCACCTGAGGGTTACCCACTACGCGGACAAATAAAACTTTGTCAGATTCAACCAAAGAAGGGAGGGCTATCAGAGTAGCGGATCTGTCGGCTTTGTTGTCGGGTAGGGAGAGGCGCAATGTCGAAACAATATATATATATATATATATATATATACATGCATGCATGCATAAACGTATGTATGTACAAACAGACATGCATCCATACATCGATCAGTACAGACATACATGCATGCAGACATATAGACAAACATACATATAAGCAAACAAACATACAAACATACATACAAAGATGCAGACATACAAACATACATATATACGGACAAACAAACAAACATCCATCCATACATACATACATACAAACATACATACAAACATACATACATACATACATTCATACAGACAAAAATACATATAGTCATACATACAAACATACATATATGCAGACATACAGACAAACATACAAACATACAAACATCCATATAGACATACATAACATCCATACAAACATACATACGTACATACATACATATATACATGTATACATAAATACATGCATACATAAATGCATGCATACATACATGCATACATACATGCATGCATCCATCCACACATACATCCATCCATACATACATCCATCCATACATACATCCATACATCCATACATACATCAATGCATGCATGCATCCATACATTCATCCATACATGTGTACATCTTTTTTCATAGAAAGCCCAAGGACAAATATATTAATAAAGTGAAAGGTACAGATAGGTTAGATGAAAGATCCCAAATTGACACCCTAACCACCCGACATACAACACGTAGAAAATATATGTATATAAAAAAAATATTAAAAAGTAGATATAGGAAAAAGTACGCCAATAGTTTACCAATACTCGCAATTTTAGTTAGCATGCGAAAGATCCGATTTAGCTTTGCCTCTACCTCTGGTTCTAGGACGGGAGCCAGTTAACAAATTGTTGTCATTACCCGAAACAACTAATGTATCATCCATAAAGTTTGGTAATAAACCTCCATTCTTTTTCTTCCTAGATATATAAACCTGACATTCATTATCCAAGGATTGACTCATCTGTTCACTGGATTGGTCCAAAGGTGGCCAAACTGGTGTAGGCTGCTGCACATCATGAGCCTCATGTCCCTGAGTAACAATGACAACTTGCTCGACCTGATGAGGCGGTAGAAAAACAGTAGAAATATTACCACCCGTTACATTAATGATAGGTTCTAGGGCAGGTGAAGTTAGAAATGTCTCCCCCTTCCTCACAAAAGGAGGTTCCATAGACAGTGAACCTACATCATGAGCATTGTATGAATGCTGAATGATTGACATATTATTCGTGAGGATTGTGACATCTTCAGGAGTATCATTCTGATGATTAATAGTGTCAATAACTTGAAGCAGATTAGGAGGGGGAATCACTGCCTTTGGCTGAGAACTTTGCTTGTTTTGTTTGAGATGGGGGTGTAGATGGTGACATTGAGAAATAGAGCGGCTGAATATATGACAATTCGAGCAATACGAAGGGAAATACTCAATTACAACCTTTTGCCAATATCTATGCTGTTTTATGCCTAACCAAATTTCTTTAGAAGCGACTGAAGTGATGTTCTTTTCAACATGTACCCTGACTTGAGAGGGACGAAAAAATTAAAAGTAGGAATGTTCGTTTTGAGTGACTTACTATAGGATGAGACAATAGAGTTCAACACTTTTTGAGTAAAATAATGAAATTTCAGGCCATAAAGGCAAATCCAGACCTGAATGATTGGTGGTTCCGTCTGTGGATCAAAATCCGTCGACCATTTCAAAATCTTCATTGCTCTGTTATCAATCCAGATTAATCTTCTAGCAAATAAGCGTGTGTAATACTCTTCATTATTAATTTGAATAAAGACGTGCCTTCCATTCGAAAGTTTAATTTTCCGCTCCTCAATAAAGTGTATAAACTCAAATTTCTTGCGTACAAGCTCCATTTTAGGATGACCATAAAGAAATTTCCGACCAAATTCAGACGACAGGAGGAAACAGACTGATTACATTCAACTTTCGTAAAAAAAGATGGCTGATTTCTTATTCTTCTTACCAGGTTTCTTGATGTCCTTTGCCAACTCAAACAAAGGAGAGATGAAGCATGATTTAGGAGTACCTGAGGAGTGGACACCCGCAAGGGCAACAACATACGATCTGTCCGAAACCATCACCAAAAGAGAGAAGCGCGGCGATAGGACAGTGAAGTTACAATGGATCAAAGAGCAAAAGCCGAAAGGGGGATCAACAATAACCCCTTCTAAGTCGAGCAAAGGAAGGATGTGCGAAAGTGCAAAACTTTTTGCTTCGAGCCCGAGGAAAGACGAGACAAGAGTGCGCCTAGGAAACATCCTTCAAAACGGCGACAACGATGAAGGACTGCGGCGAGGGACGCAACGAGGCAGCACAACGAAACAAACCTTCCCAATGGCAACGACAACGAAGGATTGCGGCGAGGCAGACATAGTGAGACAGACCACATGAAGGATCTTCGAGCGTGACGATGCGATAAGATGCCATAACCGACGCTAGGGTTTGTCATGAGGCGAAACTCTAGCAGAGCCGAACAAGGGAAAAGACGCCATTTTTTATATATATACATACATGCATGCATACATACATCCATCCATACATGCATACATACATCCATACATCCATACATCCATACATACATACATACATCCATCCATGCATACACACACATACACACACACATACATGCACACATACATGCATACATACATGCATACATGCATACATACATCCATACATGCATACATACATCCATACATGCATACATATATGCATACATACCTTCCTACATACATACATATGTATGTACATACCTACCTATGTACATACATGCCTACATACATATACATACCTATGTTCATATAATTAGCATGTTTCTCTGTCCCTTTCCAATTTTGAATTAAGGTGGACCTATCTAGGGTTGATTGGGTTTAATGAGTGAATTAATTATTTAAAAGTTAATTAAATGTTTATGTGTTATTGAGTAATTAATTACTTAATTATTTTGATGATTTAATTATATATTTTATGTATTAATTATTTACTTCATGAATTAGTTATTTATTTAATGAACTAATTAAATATTTTAATAGTTTAATTTAAAGGTTGAAGAATTAGTTAATTATTTTAAGTATTTAATTAAAAATTTGCGAATTAATTATTTTATTGGTTGTTTATCTATTTAATGATTTAGTATATTAATTAAATATTTTGTAAATTATTTAATTATTTTATTAATTGTTTATTGCTTTATAAATTAATTAAAGTTTTAAATGGTGAATTAATGTTTTAATTAAATTTGTTAAAAGATTTTTATGGATTTATTAAAAGCTTAATGAATTGATTAAAATTTTAATTAGGTTAATTAAATTGTTAATTAGTTGATTAAAATTTTTAATTATGTTAATTAATCTTTTAATTAATTAATTAGAGATGTTTAGCAGTTCATTTAAGTAACTTATATTTTAATTATGTGATTAATGGGTTAATTAAGCAGCTAGTGGTTTAATTGGGGGATTAGTGCATTAATCAAGTGTAGCTTTAGTCCCAAGTTATGTTATACGTCCAATTTAGTTTCTTGATTTCTTAAATTTGATTAATCTAATTTTTGACTTCTCAAATGTAATCCAAAATAATCCAATAAGAAATTATTTTGGATCAGATTCAAGGAGCCAAGGGATTAAATTGAACTTACTTGATATTTATGGCTAAAATGCCCCCATTCAATAGTACATTCACCATCTTGAACTTTTTCTTCAGGTTATTTTAGCTAGTTTTTTGATGATTTATCAATTAGTTTGAACTTCACTAAAATTTTTCACTTGTACAGTAAACTTATAATTGCTATAATTAATAGTTACGTTCTTATGAATATTCTCATTGCCGATCATGTGGATCATATAATTCATGCAAATTATTTGAAAAAAACAATGAATATGCTAACATAAAAATATTTGTCTTCAGGATTACTAATGATGGTTATTTTATATTTGTAGATGTCGAGGAGATAAAGGAAAGTTTTATATAGACCAACCATGCGAACATGCTTGCCTATATTGGCTGTTATTCTCTTTTAGAAAGTAGCACAGATGAATTAAATATTATGGATGACAGTTCATGTAGTTTTACATTCAACCAACTTGATTGAGAGCTGAATTTTATGTTTTATTTAAGGAAACCATCATTAACAAATCATTTAAAATATTGACTTAATTTGACTTTCTCCATAAGTCTCCCTTGTGGTTTGGAGATCAAGAGACCAAGAACAGAAAATAATAGTAATTTGAGTTTTACTTTTAGAAATAAATTCATAAGAAACTTTAGAGAAAGTTAAATTATTAGATTTCTTAGTTGGTTTATCAATTTCAATAAGGATCATTGGTTCAAGCCTTTAAGATCACAATCAAGGATGGATTTGGTTTCTATTAGAAACTTAGGTTCACTTTCTGGAGTACGCTTAGTTTCTGTTAAAATATCATATTTAAATCAAAGACTGGAATTGGGTTCAAATAGCAATTTATGCCCAAATTTGATTGCAGCTTCAAATTTAACATCAAATTTTGTTTCTAATGGAGGTGTAGATTCAGTCTCAAACTCAGTTTCAAGTTAAAATTCTAATTTTTGCTCAAGTATATGTTCAAGTTAATGAGCAATTCTTATTTAAGTGTAGATTCAAATTCAATATTATAATACGTATAATGTGTTACTGCAAATCATCTTTTGCAGCTAAAATATTCTCAGAGGAATATTCCTTAATCACATTTTCGTCAATAAAATCAGATTCAACCATGCATAATCCTTGTGTCAGTGTACATTTAATAAGCTTTAAAATAGAAGATTTCTGGCATGTCACCTCATATGAAGCACATCAGGAGAGCCTTTTTTATTCAAATTCTCTGTAATTTATTGTAAAAGCAAAAAGACCAGTGGTTACCATGTAAGTGCACTGGCTGTGGATGTTTCCTCACAAAATGTTTTTTACCAGGTTAGAATTGCAAAAACTTGTTGGATACTCTACTCAAGATTCAAGGCTTCATAAAGTAGCTGAATTAGCTCATAGTCTTTACATGCTACAACATGATGATCATGAGATTACATCTAGCCAGATCAGTGTTGCCGACGGATATAGTGATGACACAGAATTTGGCTCTGATATTGCCTTCAAGGTCCCTGCTCGCTTCCTTATGGACCTGCCGTCAGAAAATGGTGCATCTTCGGTACCTGATAGTTTTGTGAGCGCAATACCTCATGAGGGGCAAGCACATCATACTTTGAATGCTGAGACAGAATTTATGAGTTTGAGATGGCTGAAAGATGCATGTGAAGGGATTGCTAAACAAGGAAGCTCGCCGCTTTCTGGAGATGACCTGGCAATGGCTTTATGCAGAGTTCTTTTATCGAACAAAGCAGGCGATGAGGTGCTTGCACTGAATTCTCAGATGCCACATTGAATTTTAGCTTGTTCCTGTCATAAATGCTAAAATATTATCTTTCAATTCTTGTTTTGAATTTATATTTTAGTTTTACAATGCATGGCATTTCTGATTTTTAGATTGCTGGAGATCTGTTGGACCTTGTTGGAGATGGTGCTTTTGAATTAGTACAGGATCTTTTATCCGTAAGAATAATGAAGCCCAAATACCTCATGTTTGGCTTACGTTTGTTTGTACATATTAACTGCTTCATCCAATGTATTGGCTGCTTGAACTTGCTTCATGAAAATATGTTGCAATCTTTGCTAAGCCTTTGATTTGTTTAATTCTCTTTCAAGTTAGACATTTTTCCTAGATCATAACTATTAGTTGTTTTCATATTTTTCCTTTATAACTTGTAGTTTTTAATTTTTTAGTGGATTTTACTGCCATTACTTTGCTTAAGTTATAAATTAGCCACAATGCTGGAATTTTAATTTTAGCACCGGAAGGAGCTAGTGGATAACATTCAACATGCGCTGCTTATACTAAAGTCCGAGAAAATGGCTTCAAATGGCCAGCCAAAGATGCCAAGTTATGGCACGCAAGTATGTCAGCACTTAATGCGGAGTTTTCTTTTACCAAAAAAAATATTCTGAATTTTCTTTGGGCATTCATAGGCTTGGTTTTTGAAACAACTTTACAGGTCACTGTGCAGACTGAATTTGAGCGCCAGATGGATAAACTAAAGCGTAAAGAGGAGAAACGGCACAAACGAGGAATGGATCAAGGAGGCATGCAGGATATACCTGCTGACAGTTTTTCATCTCTAGTAATTGCTAGTGAAAAAAAACAGCCATTTGATGATTTGATAGGGACTGGTCAAGGCTCCAGTTCATTTTCTGTGACCTCTCTTCCACAAGGCACAACTAGGTTTTATGGAAACAATTATGAAGAAGTTAGGATTCCACCTACGGCACCAATGCCAATAAGGTCTGACGAGAAGCTGGTATGTTTCTCTCTCCTAAGTCCAACCACTCAACCCCCTCCAAACACAACAAAAATACTTTCCTTGTATACATTGTAATGTCTAAAATTTTTTAATTCCTGTGAACATGTTTACGTTAATGCACTTATTATGAGAGCAAAGTTTTTTTTTTTTTTTTTGCTTTATGTAATCAATAGCTAGTTGTTGTCTCTATCCTGGGACAATGAGGAATTATTACTTCATGGCATAACATTCATAATCCATATTTACTTTTTACGTCTTCATATCTACTTCAAGACATATATTATTCTTACACTTCTTGGTTGATTATCTTCAGTTGATAACGACTGATATCAAACATGAGCATAGGGAATGGATTATTTCTTGGTTGATGCAATTTTGTTTCTTGCTGTTAAAGCAGAAACTGTGAACAAAGTTTTTTTTTTGCAGATTTTGACTTTGCTACTAAGTTTTATGAGCCCGTATAGGTGTCCATCGTCTCCTTTTCAGAGTTATTTTGAGCATGAAGTTATCTATTTAATAAATATGATGAGGAGAACCTTATTTTTCTGTGCAGCTGATCAAACAAGATGAATTGCTTGCATGTTCTCAATTGTCTTTTAAGCAGCTTACAGCAGCATTCAATTTTTTTCAGATTGAGATAAGTGAACTGGATGATTTTGCTCAAGCAGCTTTCCGTGGTTACAAGTCCCTTAATCGCATCCAGAGTTGCATATTCCACACAACTTATTACTCGAACGAGAATATTCTAGTAATTTCATCTGGCCATTGTTGTCTGAGCTCGTTGTGATTCTTTTTTTTTTTACTGTTTTTACTTTCTAGCTCCATCCTTTACTGAAATTGCTTTTATATGAGCTAAATCAATCTGTGCAAGTTTGTATGATACGGTAACTTAAATCGCCATGCTTGCAGGTTTGTGCTCCCACTGGTGCAGGAAAGACAAATATTGCAATGATTTCTGTGCTTCATGAGGTGAGATGTTAGTTTGGAATAAAATCTAGATTTAAGTCTCCTTTTTGCAATAAGCAAACGGTTAATTTTTATTTTGTAATATTTTTTTTTTGGTTTCTCAAGTCATATTCCACTTTAAAGATCCTGGGATTATCCTTACTTTTATTTATTCTCTATATGTTGCAGATCAAACAGCATTTTAGGGANTTTAGATTTAAGTCTCCTTTTTGCAATAAGCAAACGGTTAATTTTTTTTTTGTAATATTTTTTTTTTGGTTTCTCAAGTCATATTCCATTTTAAAGATCCTGGGATTATCCTTACTTTTATTTATTCTCTATATGTTGCAGATCAAACAGCATTTTAGGGATGGCATTTTGCGCAAAGAATTTAAGATTGTATATGTGGCTCCAATGAAGGTTTTGTTTCAGTTAAAGTTACACTCTCTTCTCATCATCCTGGAAGATTTGTAAAATTTTTTTATTTACTCTAAAGGCCTTGGCAGCGGAGGTTACGTCCACTTTCAGTCACCGGTTGTCACCCTTAAATCTCACTGTGAAAGAACTTACAGGCGACATGCAGCTTTCCAAGAATGAGCTTGAACAAACTCAGATGATAGTGACGACACCTGAGAAATGGGACGTGATTACTCGAAAAAGTAGCGACATGTCGCTGTCAATGTTAGTAAAACTTTTAATTATCGATGAGGTGCACCTTTTGAATGATGATAGAGGCTCTGTGATTGAAGCATTGGTTGCTCGCACGCTTCGACAGGCATGTTTTCTAAGGAATTCATTTGTCCATCCAGTTTTCCTCCGGCAATTTACCTTTTTTTTTACATTTTTTTTGCAATTTTATAAGAAATCTCACTAGCATTTTGGTTAAGATAGTTCTAAAAGTAGGGAAATTTACATGCGCAACACACAATTCTTAAGTGGTCATAGTGCTATTTTTGATATGATATTAAAGATTTGATTTCTATGTATGTAAATATGAAAATTTTGGTAGGAGATACGTAAATACATAAGAACTGTGTACTATGAATGTAAATGCACCTTAGAAATAATAGTTGCATGCAGATTCTGCTTCATAAGGCTCTCGTCAACTTATTAATGTCACTTCTCAAGCGCTCCCTTCTATTTTAGTTCTACAATTGCCCTGAGCAAGCCATAATCTTTCTATTTTGGTTCCATTCCCGCTCCCTCCCTCACTTTGCACCACCCACACCTTCCCGCCAAGTTTCTGACAATGTTTGAAGTGAATGGCTTGAGTACTCTGTAAAATCAGAGTATTACTTATATTTTAGGAGAATAATTAGTTTGGCATGATATGATAATTTTTCCATTTTATGTGCATGCCAGTATCATGTTAAAGTTGCTCCATCTAATTTTATTATCTTATTTTACAGAAAGTTTTAAATTTGCAAACTCTATTCATTTTCTCACTATGACAGGTCGAGTCAACTCAGTCCATGATAAGGATTGTTGGGTTATCCGCAACATTGCCTAATTATTTAGAGGTTATGCTGGCGTTTTACATATTTATAGTTTGCATCGCCCTCGCCCTTAATTTCCATGTTTCTCATGTTTCAAATTAATTTGTTATTAGGTTGCCCAGTTTTTGAGAGTCAATGCAGAAACTGGATTGTTCTTTTTTGATTCTAGTTATCGACCGGTTCCTCTGGCCCAACAGTACATCGGCATTAGCGAGAAGGACTTTGCTAAAAGAAATGAACTGTTTAATAAGATATGCTATGATAAGGTTATACAATTTTTAATCTGATTCTTTTGTCAGTAATCACTTATCACTGTGTCTAAAGCCGCAACAGGAGTCCCTTTTAGTTTATGTTAATTTATGTAGGTTGTAGAATCAGTGAAACAAGGACATCAGGCAATGGTTTTTGTTCACTCGCGCAAAGACACAGGAAAAGTTGCTAGAATGCTGGTAACTAATGACATTTATATATCATTACAAAGAATTTACCTTTTTTTTTTCTTTATTTATGCAGATTGCCATTATTTCTTTAGTTATTACTCAACGGATTGGGTTGGTCTTAATCTATTAATAGAATAATAAGCATCTTGCAATGGGTTTTCTAGCTTGCATGGTTCCAAATCTGATCAGAACTGCATTTAGTATCAATTTTTCTTATAAAAATGTTGCACCTCTTAATTTTACGAGAAACACAACCCTAAATCGCTCATATGTAAAACTCAGCTTTCTCCCACAAGAAGTTTGCCATTAAAACAGCCATTTTATCAACCCTTGAGTTGCAAGAAGTCAAGCTATTGTAACCCTCAAGGCAATCAATCACATCCTATTTCCCAATCCTACTTCCATGCTTCCAAGTTTAATAACCACAATACTCCAATCCACCAAGTGGAGAACAGAGGGAAATTAGAGATCACAATCCTATCAATAAGGAGTAAATCAGCCGGAATAAAGAGTTTCCCTCTTCGCAATACTGCAAAGAAGAAAATATTATATTTGCATGGATTCTTTCCTTTTAACTGAATATTTAGATTAGGAATATGTATTAATTAAGTTACCTAAAATAGTTTATACATAATATTATGTACCTAAAATATATTGTACAAACTATTATTTATTGAAATGAAAGCAAAGGAAAAAGCATTCAACCTATTTGCCCAAAACTTTGACATGGTATTAGAGCTTGAATCGGTTTGAATCCTTATTATTATTCAGCTTTTAGTATCGTTCGCCGACATCTTCATTCGCTTCCTCGTCGGGAGCGCTCGTTCTTGTCCTTGTTTGACTTATGCGGCATTTTCGTCCGCCTTCGCCTGAGTTCAAGGAAACCTGCTGCTCCGGATCCTTTCTGTCGCGACCTGCTGATCTGTCTTTGCCACGAGCATCATCCCTTCCCCAAGTCGAAGCCGATTCGCTTATCCGTCTTTGCCGATCCCCAAGCCGATCTGCTCACCCGTCTTTGCCACGATCCGTCTCAAGCCGAAGCTGCGATCCATCTTGCGTCTCTCTCTTGTTGTCAGAAGTGGGATCCGTCTGATCCGTATCAAGCTGAAGCTGAAGCTGAAGCCGCAAGCCGTGATCCGTCTGATCTGTCTCGCGACTCGCGTCTGCTACTCATGTCGAAACCTAAATATACGATCGACAATCTTCCTCCCTGTGCCCAACACTTTTCTGCTCTAGCTCTTTCACGTTGATTTAGATCAACGATTTGAATTTTTTTAGATATCTTTGCCTTCTTTGATTTCTGGTTGATATCAATCAACGACAATTCTATTTAGAATGTCTTTTGAAATCTTAGCTATCAGATTTACGAGAAAGAATTATGCCGCATGGGAATTTCAGCTCAGAATATTTTTAAAAGGGAAGGAGCTTTGGGGTCATATTGATGAATCTTCATTAGCTTCCAATGAGACAAAAGATCTGGGTCAATGGGAAGTAAATGATGCTCGGATTATTTTCTGGGTTTTGGGATCTATTGAGGTTATATGGTGAACAATTTATGATCATTTGACACAACTAAAGAAATGTGAGAATACTTAAAACACATTTACAATCAGATAATTCTGCGAAGCGCTTTCAATTGGAACTTGACATAAGTAATTTTAGTCAGGGTAATATTTCAATTGAACAATATTATTCCGACTTTCTAAATTTAGGAAACGAATTTACTGGAATTATCTATGCTAAAGTGTCTAAGGAGAACTACCTAGTCTTCAGGCTATTCATGAAGAAAGTCGTCGTGATCAGTTTTTAATGAAGCTCAAACCTGAATTTGAAACTGCTCGGGTTGGGTTGTTGAACAGAGATCCAGTTCCTTGGTTGGATATCTGTTTTGGTGAATTAATGCGCGAAGAACAAATATTGGCAAGACAAACTGATATTAATATAATAGGTGGATCATCAGAAATAATTAATATGACATATGCTGCTCAGACCAAAGGAAAAAGACCAGTGCCGTGCTATAGCTATATGAAATCTGGTCATATTGCACGGAATTGTAAAAATAAGTGTTCTAATTATGACATGCAAAATAGACATTCTTATGAAGTGCCCTATACTACTCGGGAATTGCAAACCACAAACAATTCATGCCACAGTATCCGACACATTCCTGGCTCGACATCCACAGTTGCTGGCAATAATCAATCAGTTGTCACACTAGATGTGGTTCAACAGATGATTCTCTTTGCCTTTTCTGCTCTTGGCCTTCAAAATAAAGGTAAAACTATTACTTCCGTTCTTTTTCCTTGGTTTGTTGATTTAGACATCACAAGTTATGTGACTAACACAACTGATTTTTTGCATAGCCAGCGGCCGTACACTGGTACTCAACATATTCATGTTACAAATGAAAATAATATTCCAATTACGACAGTTGGTGATATTAACTCTTCCTTCAGACATGTCTTGATTTCTCCTAAATTATCTACTTACTTACTCTTTGTTGGTCAAATTATGGATAATAACTGTGACATACATTTTTCTTGTGATGGTTGTATTGTGCAGGATCATGTGTCGGGGAGGGTGATAACGAAGGAGCCTAAAGTGGGTAGACTATTTCCATTACGATTCATCGTTCCTCAGAATATGTCATTAACTTTTTCAGTTGTTGAGAATAAGATATGCATCTGGCATAAAAGACTAGATCATCCAAATGATATGGTGTTGAAACATTTATGAAAGTTGTGTTTTTCATTCTACAGATAAGAGTTTAGTAGTTGACTGTTCTGTTTGTAAACTTGAAAAAAGTAAGACATTACCTTTTCCTATTTCGGACAGTCGTGCCAATAAATATTTTGACATTATTCATACTGATGTTTGAAGAATTACTCCAATTATTTCACATGCTCAGTATAGATATTTTGTGGCATTTATTGATGATTGCAGTCGATTTACTTAGATTTATTTTTTGCGTTCCAAAGCAGAAGTAGTTACTGTATTTCAAACCTTTTTAGCATACGTTGAAACTCAATTCTTCGGTTGTATAAAAATCTTACAATCTGATAATGACGGTGAATACATGTCTCATAAGTTTCAAACATTTCTCCATAACAAATGTATTATTTCACAACGTTTATGTCCCTGTACACCACAACAAAATGAAGTTGCTGAACGAAAAAATCGATATCTATTGGATATTATGAGCATATTTCTGTTAGAATCTTTTGTTCCAACTAAATTTTGAACTGAAGCTTTATCTACTGTAGTTTATCTCATTAATCGTTTACCATCTCAACACATGAAGTATGATTCTCTCTGCTATCGATTTTTTTTGGTAAACATCCTAATTATCATAGGCTGCATGCTTTCAGATGTTTGTTTTGTTCATCTATCTGTTCATGAACATCATAAGTTGACAGCTTAGTCAGTACGATGTGCCTTTATGGGGTACAATCTTAATCATAAATGTTTTGTGTGTTAATAGTTGCTGACATATTTCGCGAAATGTGATTTTCTTTTAACATGAATTTTACTTTCAGCTTCATGTGTAGACACCGGATACAGTTATACTTCCACAATTTGATAATTCTTCTATGGATAAACGATTCAAGCCGTACATTATTTACACAGGACGCTCACCGCCTTCACTTTCAATCCTCCCCGACCCTGATCCAGAATTGCTCAAATAAGTCCTCGACAATCAAATCGGCGTATCCGTCCTTCAGATAGATATGAGTATTCTGCAATTGTAACTAATAATACTGTTCCTACCTCTTACTTTCAGGCTGCTAAACATACTTGTTGGGTCAAAGTCATGCAAGAGGAACTTCAGGCAGTTCAAGACAATTACACTTGAGATATTGTTTCATGTCCTACAGATGTTAAACCCATTGGTTGTAAATGAGTTTGCTCCTCTTAAACTCCGATCCGATGGCTCTCTTGACAGATATAAGACAAGATTGGTAGCTCTTGGAAATCGGCAGGAATACGGGATTGATTATGAAAAAACATTTGCACCTGTGGCTAAGATGACAATTGTTCGGCTGGTGTTATCTATTGCTGCATCTAATAGTTGGTTCTTAAAGTAGATGAATGTTAAAAATGCATTTTTACATGGGGATCTCAAAGAAGATGTTTATATGAATTCTCTTTCAGACTTGTTCTCTACACCTTCACATGATGTTTGTAAGCTAAAACAATCCATACACGGTTTGCAACAGGCTCCACGGGTTTGATTTGAAAGGTTTCGCAGTACCCTTGTTAGTTTCTCTTTTATTCAAAGTCAATATGATTCCTTGTTATTCATTTGTAAACTGACAAGAGAATTGTTTTGTTATTAGAGTATGTTGTTGATATTATCATCACATGACCTGACAATTAATTGATGTCTCAACTACAGAAGCGTCTTCAAGATTCTTTTCATATGAAAAATTTGAGATCATTAACTTATTTCTTAGGACTTGAGGTTCACTCTTCTCCCGCTGATATATTTCTTCATAAACACAACTATACGAAGGGACTCATTGCTTTGACTGGTCTTCAAGATGGTTGCTCTGTTGATACTCCTTTGAAAGTAAATGTCAAATATCAACATAATGATGATGAATTTCTATCTAAACCATCTCTATATCGACAACTCGTTGGGAGTCTCAATTATTTGACTATTACGCGTCCAAATATTTCATTTGTTGTACAACAAGTTAATTTATGCAAGCCCTACACATCTTCATTTAACTGCAGTTTGACGTATTGTTCGGTATTGAAAGGTATTTCTCATCGTGGTTTGTTCTTTTCTGCGAAGTCTTCTATCTTCTTAACAGCCTATAGTGATGCGAATTGGACTGGTTGTTCTGATACACGCTGATCTATTACTGGATGATGCACGTTTCTCGGGAACTCTTTAATCTCTTCGAAGAGCAATAAACAAGATCTAGTGTACAAGTCATCTACTGAATCAAAATATCGTGCTATGTCTCTGCTTGTTTCGAGATCATTTGGCTTCGGGGTGTGTTGGCTGAGTTTGATTTTCCTCAGCTTGAGTCTACTTCTCTTCATGCAGATAATACAAGTGCTATCCAAATTGCTGCTAATCCCGTCTTTCATGTCGCACAAAACACATTGAAGTAGACTGTCATTTCGTTCGAGAAGCTTATGAGGATGGTGTTATATCTCTTCCTCATATCACTGCTGATCTTCAAACAACTGATATATTTACTAAGACATTTTCTCGATAGCGTCATCAGTTTTTTGTTAGCAAATTGATGCTTCTTGATCAACCAACATCAATTTGAGGGGGATATCAATCAGGTGTAAATCAAACAGGATAAAGAGTTTCCTTCTTCATACTACTACAAAGAAGGAAATATTATATTTGCATGAATTCTTTCATTTTAGCTGAATATTTAGATTATGAATATGTATTAATTAAGTTACCTAAATAGCTTAGAAAAAAATTATATACCTAAAATAGATTGTACATACTATTATTTTTTGAAATGAAAGCAAAGCAAAATGCATTCAACCTATTTGTTCTGAACTTTGACAAATCCATTCTTATAGTAGGAAACTTTTTAAGCATGCGAAATTCAGAAGACACCAAAAGTTTAAAAAAGAAAAATTCTGTATTTCAATCTATTTGTTTACGCCATGCCTCACATTTCTTATAACTATAAACTTTATTAAATGTGTTAGACCTTTTTCTATATATTGAATATGTTAGACTGTTACCATTTTTTCTATCTCTGCCAGTTGGGCATTCTTTCAACTTGATAATTTTGGTACAGCTTGAGTCGGCCCAATTTGCTGGACAGTTGGAGTTCTTTAGCGATGAAGATGATCCTCAATTTTCCTTGGTCAAGGTATACAAGAAACTAGGGCATTCATCCTTTTTTTTTTAAATTTTTTTTATTTTTTGCTTTAAAAATGTAATATGTTATATTTTATTAAAATTTTTTTTATGTTTTCAGAAAGAAGTTGGTAAATCGAGAAATCGCGAACTTGTTCAGTTGTTTGACTTTGGCTTTGGCATCCATCATGCTGGAATGCTACGTGCTGACAGAGGCTTGACGGAGAGACTTTTTTCCGCAGGGCATTTGAAAGTATGAAATTTTCTATTTATAACTGAACAGTCTAAACTGGATTCTGCAAACATCTTTTTTTTTCTTGCTTTAGGTTCTTGTATGTACTGCAACTTTGGCATGGGGAGTAAATCTTCCAGCGCACACCGTGGTTATTAAGGTTTGTTTATTAATGAAGTTGAACATTATTATTCTTAGGCCATCACTGC
>JXCR01068428.1:20728-47303 GCA_002079205.1 Phalaenopsis hybrid cultivar
TATATATATATAGCAAGCCTGGTGTCGTTCTCATTTGCTAAGGTTTCGCCTCATGGCGAACCCTAGCTTTCTGCTACACGGATCTCTCTTGCGTTTCTTTTCCCTGCTTTGTCTTTGTCGATATTGGTGCTCGCTTTGTTGCTGTGCTTCACGTTCGTCGTGTTTCTGGCGGCAGGCTCGCGTCTTCGCATCCTTCCAGACGACGAGGCAAGCCGAGTTTTCGCATTTCTTTCCAGACGATGCCTCTTCTGTCCAGGACACCTCCTTCGCAATCCTCGCGTCGTCTCGGTTGGCGACAGAGCTGCTGCTCTGCTCGCTTGGTTGCGTTTGTCGCACTGCTCTGCCCGAATTTTCGCATTGCCTTTCAGACGACATCTCCTCGCTTCCTGTCCAACAGAATCTTGTAGGCAGAGATGGCTATCTGTTCCTATGCTACTGCACTTGCCGACGACCTCTTGATTCCTACTCGTGCTCTTTCTAAATCAGAGACTGATTTTCGTATAGGTAAAACTTGCAATGTTCCTCAATCTTTTCACGATGCTCTTGAAGGCGGTGGCGATCACACCTTCATAAAAAAATTGGCAAAAAAATGGGAAGCCTGTTATTATTATCACAGAGATTGAAACCAGTACTCTCGTGTCTTCTTGGCGTTTTGCTCTAGCGGGGAAATTGGAAATCATTCGGAAAGAGTTTGAGGCTATGAAACTATTGGGCAGTTGGAATACTAGTTTACTTGATAGTCGGCACATATTGATTTAGTTGTCTCATGATGTTGATTATACCCGCATTTTTTCTCTGAAAGTTATAAATATCGACAACCGTAATATGAAAATTCTAAAGTGGACTATAGGTTTCAACCCAAAGGCAGAGTCCCCTATCATTCCAGTTTGGATAAAATTTTCGGGACTAAAGTTACATCTATTCAATTTAGAAATTCTCTACTCCTTAGCAACTGCTTATGATAAATCTCTCAAGGTTATAGTCCTACGCTTGCTGTTACCAGACCCTCTGTGGCTTGTGTGTTAGTTGAGAGAGATATCACTCAACCTGCTCCGGATGAGGTGTGAATTGGAACCACTCACAACAGGTATTGGCAAAAAGGTTGAAATCGAACCACACTCTCCTTATTGCTCTCATTGTAGTATGTTTGACCATTTACTATTTGCTATCGTTTGCTTCCTTATCTAAGGCCGAATATTATTAAAAAACAACCACCTATTATCCCTGTTGAGAAGATGCAACACGATCCTCTTCCCAACACCACAGTTCCTGAAGAAGAACAACATACTGCAGCTATAGATCCAGTTGTGCTTATACCGCCCACTGTTATTGAAGAAGACTTACTTACATGCCAACACACGAAAATGCTCCTTTGATCCAATAGCAGTGCAGCCGGTACAATATCTCGTTGCTTCCAATGTTCAATAATCTGCACATCTCCAACATACTTTAAACCAAGATCAGATGAGTCAATCTTCGGAAGAGAAATATCAGGTCTATTCTAGGAGGAAGAAGAAGAATGGATGTTGAATCCAGCTAGAGAATATATTGGATGATACATTGGTTACTACTGACGATGACAATCATCTTACCAACTTATTAGCTTGCTCATTCCCTAGAACCAGATGCAGAGACAAAACTAAATTGGGTTGCTCTCTAGCCACCTGATACTTTGTATTTCAACATTTTTAGGCTTTTTCTTTATGTGTCTATTGTACTTTTCAGTATTATCTAGTTTTGGAACCACTTGTGGTTTAGGTGTGGACAAGGTGCCATGTTTGGCTAACCAATTAGTAGGGGGGTAAATACCGATGTGACATGCCTCCCCTGCATGTTTGGCTAATCAATCAGCAGAGGAGTTGCTTTTTCTATGAATGAATTTCCAATTTACCTCAAGATGTCTTTCAACCATAAATGTTAAAATACGTTTAAAAGTGCAAAATATATCCCAGAGTGGAGGAGAGATACCCAAAAGAGTATCGTAGAGCAATTTAGAATCAGTTTCCACTTCAATTTTATGAAAATTGAAAACAGTAGCCACCATTAAAGCCAGAAAAATCCCCCCCAGCATTCCGTAACCAATGGGTTGTCGCCACAGTAAGAGAGGCGAAATAATAGAGACACCTACCCTCAAAATCTCTAAACGTGCCCCTAACCGCAACATTATCAGGATGCCAACAACCATCCATATTAATTTTAACAAAGCCCGGTGAAGGGGGAGCCCACCTAATGAGCCAGGGGGGCCTTAAATTAGGAACATCAATAGAACAAGCAGTGGGGAAAGAGGTATGGTATTTAAAACTGTTTCTGGAGGTCCATAAAAACCAGAGGACCAATAAAGGGAGGGGAAGCCCCCCTCTTTTAACATCAAAATCCTTCCATTGCCACAAATAATTGCTTAAAGTGCCCCTATGTAACCAAGAAATACCCCAAACATTTAAAGAGTAAGCACATTCAAAGAATATGTGCCTCGTATCTTTCTCCTCAAACTTGCACATATGACATATGGAGGCTATTTTTAGGCCTTTCAACTTAAGAATGTCATCAATAGGTATTAAAGAAGTAAGATAGCGCCAAAGGAAAAATGATATAGAGGGAGATAAAAATTTATGTCAAATCCATTTTCCCCAGAACCAATCACGGTGAGAGTGTAAAGTGCTATAAATAAGCTTGCAAATCGATTGAGAGTTGTTCCTTTTCCACACGGGGAGATCCTTTTGTGAAGGAGTAATAGGAATAGTGATAATTTGCTTTTCATTTTGCTCTCCCACAATAGGACACAATTTGGAAAAATCACAACTATCTTGAGTAAATAAATCAGAAATCAATAAAGAATTAGTATGAAGTGGGTGAAGAGTGTTCAGAGAGATGTGACAATCCCCAATTATCATTCCAGAAAGAGGTATTACCACCGCCTATGTCCCAACACATGAAATAATTAGCAGTAGTTCTAGCATTTACGACAACTTTCCAAATTCGGGAATCACCAACCTTCCACTCAATCTGGGAAGGATGAGTTTGAGCACAATATTTTTGATGCATAAAGGAAGCTCATAGAGATGAGTCAAATATGAATTTAAACCAAAGTTTGCAAAGGTTTATTTCCACAGTATGTTTCAAAGCTTTAAAACTAAACCCACCAGCCTTCTTAGGCTTACAAACCTTATGCCAAGATCCCCAAATTTTTTTTGCATCATTCCCCACCCAAAGAAATTTATTAAAAAGCCTCTCCATAATGTTGATATCACTCTTTTTTGGGTTAAACTCCTGTAAAACATATAATGGAATGCTCTGATGAACACTAGAGAGTAAAGAAATTTTGCCTCCAGTAGAAAGAAAAACATTTCTCCAATCGTTAATTTTGCGCTTGATTTTATCAATAACATCATCCATATGAATTTGTTTCTTCCTTCCCCTAATCAAATTAACCCCAAGATATTTGAGAGGGAGAGAGACATGATGAAAGCCGGTATATGCAACTCCCTAATGAATAAGATGTTGCTTAACTTGCTTGCCAAAAAACATCTGACACTAGTCACAATGAAATAGGGGTCCAGAACAATTATGGAAATCCTTTAAGAGCCCCATCAAATGATTTTTGGCAAGTTTAGATGCATTAGCAAAAATAATCACGTAATCAGCATAAGCAAGGGTGAAACCATCATTTTGGTCTTATGAGAAAACTGTGTGTGAGGGTGTAATAGCTGAAATGATTGAGCATCTCGGATAAATAATCGAAAGCTAAAATGAAAATAATAAGGGAAAGAGGGTGCCCCCTGTTTAATGCCACGATGAGCAGTGGAGAAGTCATAAGAATTTCCATTAATCAACATAGAATAATAGTTGTTTGCCAACCATCTTTTAATCAAGGTGCAAAAACTATTATTGAAACGTCTAGCTTTCAAAACGTTGATAATAAAATCTCAATTTATGATATCAAAGGCTTTCTTGATATCTAATTTGATAAGAAGATTGTCACTCTTGCATTTTTTATCAAGATCCTGCAAAATTTCTTGGGCCAAGAGTATATTGTCAGAAATATCAAGTTCTTATGAAGGCTGACTGGTGAGGGGAGATGAGTGAAGGGAGGTGAGGTTGAAGACGAGCCACAATCAGTTTACTGATAATTTTAGAAATCACGGATGTGAGTGAGATGGGTCGAAAGTCCTTCCAATGAGATTTATTATTAGATTTAGGGATAAGAACAATCAGAGCAGCAGATAATTACTTTCCATGATCTTCACCCTAAAAAAAACTTTGAATTGCAAGAACCATCTCTTTCTTTATGATGTTCCAGCAGGAAATATAAAATGCTGAAGTGAATCCATTGGGGCCAGGAGCTTTCTGAGAACTAATATCTTTAAGGGCAGTGAAAATCTCTAACTCAGTAGGGTTGTCGGACAGAGAGGGAGGAAACCAAGTCCCTCTAATTCTCAAACAAATCCGAAAGAATATCAATGACAAGTAGAGTATCAACATACAGAGAAGAAAAATAATTAGCTGCATTGGAACCAATTTGATCAGCATCAGTGAGTACAGAGCCCTCATCAGTAACAATCTTAATAATTGTATTTATGTTACGCGATGTTTGATAGTAGCATGAAAATATTTGATGTTTATGTTACCTTCTTTAAAAGGATTGTCACAAGCTTTATGTCTAAGGAAATCCTCCTCAATAGTGATTTCCTCCAAAAGAGTATGATGAACATTAACTAACTTTGCCAGGAGATCAGGAGTGTCGATAACCTGAGCTTCTAAAGTGTCAACCTCCTGTTGGGCCTTCGAAACCCTAGAATGAACATTGCCAAAAGTATCAATGTTCCACCTCTTTAAGTGAGAAGTAACATTCTTATATAATTGCCACAAAATGAACCAAGGGTTATCACTCCATCTCGAGACCCAAGCCTGCTTTATCAAGTCAATAAAAGTAAGATGAGAAACTCATACATTAAGAAATTTAAAATAATAACGAGCAGATTTAGAATGAAAAGCCAAGCTAAGCAAAATGAGATTATTGTCCGATGCAGCTTGATTAAGATGTTTGACATGAATAATGTTGTAGTAATCCAGAAAAGAAGAGTTTCCCAGAAATCTATCCAGTCTCTGTATAAGAAAACCCCGCCGCCAAGTGTAAGGAGAACCCAAAAAACCTAAATTATAAAGATCAACATCCTCAATATGATCACAAAAACGGTCGATAAGGCTCGTATCAACCTTAACACCACCCATTCTCTCCGAAGACGACATAATCATATTTAAATCACCACTAACGAACCAATTCTCAGTAATAGTAGCACTCATATGAGTAAGTTGTTGCCAAAGAAGAAGTTTGTCCCTTAAAAGAGAACTGACAAATGAAAGTAGCCCAACCAAAAAAACTCTCCAACTTATAATAAATTAGAACGTATTGCACATTATCATCAATAATGTTAAGAGTGATGATTTTCTGCCAAAAGAACCAAATTTTATTGTTCAGATTATTGTAATACATGTAAACCTTGAATTTCTTAATGATGTCCTCTTTATGAACCGTAACAAGAGGCTCCAAAAGAATAAAAATGCCAGGTTTATGGACCCTACATAAATGTTTTAAACGATTAAAACAGTGAGGGTCCGCCACTTCTCATATATATATGAATGGCGGGTCGAGCTACTCCGCTAGGGTTTCGCCCAATGGCGATTCCCTGGCTTGACATCGTGCTCGAAGGCGAAGCCTCCTGCGATCGTCGATTCCTCCTACACTGTCGTCATGTCTCGTTGCTTCTGTGGACGTCGAGCTGCGTCGAGTTGCGACTGACTGTCTCGTCTTCGTCGTCTCGTCTTCTGCATGGTCGTTGAGCTATGAGCTGCGTCAGGTCGTCTTGTCATGGTTTCCTCTCTCGTTCGCTGCAACTGTTCGGCGACCTGCCTTGTCGAGCTGTGACTGTTCTGCGGCTTCAATAACTGCAGTTTTTCGCCCCCGACTTTTCGACTCACTATTTCTACCGTTGCTCGACTGTGACAGGGCTTCTCTTGCTGTGATGGATCTTCCTTCGTGTACGGTTGATCCTGACAAAGTCTCCTTTGCCCACGTGGTGGGTAGTTCTTAGAGGGAGACGACGATTGTCTTTCCCTCAAGTTATAAGGAGCAACAAGAAGGTGATTGCCTCTTCATCAATATTGCAATCAGGAAAAAGTGAGAAAACATTACTTTTTTTCTCTGAGCTAGAAATTTAATCCCTTACTGATAAATTTAAGTTTGCTTTTATTGGAAAATTTCAGTGGGGACACCCACCTATAAAAGTTATGAGGAAAAGTTTTGATGATCTCAAATTAGCAGGAAAGTGGAAAGTAGGATTCATAGATGAAAGACACGTATTAATTCAACTAACCGTGCCTGAAGACTACACAGATTTTTTCCAAAAAAATATCTCAACATTGCTGGTAAACCAATGAAGCTGCTCAAGTGGTCTCCTGATTTTGACCCCAAGCACGAATCTCCTATTGTATTTAGTCTACCTAATCTCAAGCTGCACTTTTTTCATCATCAGGTTCTTTACTCTATTAGTGTCATACTTGGGACCATTTGAAACTAGATCTATCCACTTTTAACCTAACCAGACATTCTATGACCATAATACTTGTTGTAAGAGATATTACTTTACCTGATGTTACTGAAGCTGATTGAGCACAACTCACAATGGATATTGAAAACAATTTGTTATAGAGCATAAACTTCCTTATTGTTCTCATTGTATGATGTTTAGACACAACCTTGATAATTGCTATAAGCTTCATCCTAATTTGAAATCTAAAGATCAAATGAATAAGAATGGATCTGACCCCACTGTTTTGGATATATCTGTTCCATCTGAAGAGAAAACTACCACAGAACAGGTTATGGTGTCTGAGTTAATCGCCCCTGTGGATCTTCCCCCTGAAAATACTATTTCTGCGATCGATGAGAAGCTGGATGATCCTGCTGAGCAACCTACACTTTCAAACCCTTCTCAGTTGCAGGAAACATTTGGTGAATATGAGACATTTCATGCTTCACACACACTTGAACCTACAGTCGTTGCAATATTTGACAATTCTTCTTCTATTCCTCATCAGCTTTTATCTGCTCGACGTTCTGTTTACCAACACAATGATCAGATGAGCCAGTCTTCTGAGGAGGAAAGACATGTCTATTCAAGGAGTAAGAACAAGATTGGAGGCAAACTTCAGCTTAGGAACCTAATGGATGATACTTTGGTTACTTCGGGAAATGGGTCAGCACTCAACAAATTGTTATCTGGATCTTGCCCTAGAACTAGAGGCAGATGCAAGACTAAAATGGCTCGTCCATAGCTATTTATTTTCTGTGATTTTGGTATATTTCCTTTTTTTGGGTTTCTCTATATCTTTTCTCTTTTGGGGAGTTTGTGTGTTTTGTATCTTATGGGTAGGTTGCCTCTTTTTCTCCCTCTCATACAACTTTTTTGTATCTTTCCTATTTTAATAGATTCAGCCCTTGGGCTTTTTTTTGGGCGTCGGTGGCGAGATCGAGCTACTCCGCTAGGGTTTCGCCTAATGGCGATTTCCCGGCTTGATCGTGCTCGAAGATGACCTGCGTTCATCGACTCCTTCACTGTCGTCACGTCTCACTGCTTCTGTCGATGTCGATCTACGAGACTTGTTGACCCGCGATCGTCGTCTCGTCTGTGTTGTCGTCCCGACCTTTCGACTGGTCTGCATGGTTGTCTCGTCTGTGCGGCCGTCCCGACAGTTCGACTCGTCTTCGTCGTCTCGTCTTCCTGGTTCTCCTCTCGCTCTCGTTCGCGCCTCGTCAAGCTGCGAGTTTTGCGGTTTTGACAATTGTCGGGTAGAGCTTTTTTGCTGTGATTTCTGTGATTTGCTATGATGGAGCTTTGTTCGTCTACGGTTGAACCTAGCAAAATCTCATTTGCCCACGTGGTGGGTAATTCTCAGAGGGAGACGACGGTTGTCTTCCCCTTAAGTTATAAGGAGCAACAGGAAGGTGATTGCCCTTTTATCAAGATTGCAAGCAGGAAAATTGGGAAATCAACAAATTTTTTTCTTTGAGTTAGAAATTTCATCCCTTACTCATAAATTCAAGTTTGCTCTTATTGAAAAATTTCAGAGGGGACATCCACCTATGAAAGTTATCAAGAAAAGTTTTGATGATCTCAAATTAGCAGGAAAGTAGAAAGTAGAGCTCATAGATGTGAGACACGTATTAATTTAACTAATCGTGCCTGAAGACTAAACTGAGATTTTTTCCCAAAAATATCTCAACATTGCTGGTAAACCAATGAAGCTACTCAAGTGGTCTCCTGATTTTGACCCCAAGCGTGAATCTCCTACTGTACTTGTATGATTTAGTTTACCTAATCTGAAGCTGCACTTTTTTCACCATCAGGTTCTTTACTCTGTTGGTGCCATACTTAGGGACCCTTTGAAGCTAGATTTACCCACTTTTAACCTAAACAGACCTTCTGTAGCCAAAATATTTGTTGAAAGAGATATTAATTTACCTGATGTTACTGAAGTCTGGTTGGGCACAACTAACAATGGATATTGACAACAAATTGTTATGGGGCATAGACCTCCTTATTGCTCTCATTGTATGATGTTTGGGCACAATCTTGATAAATGCTATAAGCTTGATCCTAATTTGAAATCTAAAGATCAAGTGAATAAGAATAGACCTGACCCCACTGCTTTGGATATATCTATTCCATTTGAAGAGAAAACTACCACAGAACAGGTTATGGTGTAGGAGTTAATCGCCCCTGTGGATCCTCTCTCTAAAAAAACTATTGCTGCGATCGATGAAAAGCTGGATGACCCTGCTGAGCAACCTACACTTTCAAACCCTTCTCAGTTGCAGGAAGCATTAGGTGAAGAGAAGACATTTCATGCTTCACACACACTTGAACCTACAGTTGTTGCAACAGTTGACAATCATTCTTCTGGTGCTCATCAGCTTTTATCTGCCCGACGTTCTGTTTACCAAAACGATGATCATATGAGCCAGTCTTCTGAGGAGGAATGACAGGTCTATTCAAGGAGGAAGAAGAAGATTGGAGGCAACCTTCAGTTTAGGAACCTAATGGATGATACTTTGGTTACTTCGAGGAATGACTTGACACTCAACAATTTGTTATCTGGATCTTACCTTAGAACTATTGACAAAGGCAAGACTAAAATGACTCGTCCCTAGCTACTTCTTTTCTGTGATTTTGGTATCTTTTCTTTTTTTTGGGTTTTCCTGTATGCTTTCTCTTTTGGGGAGTTTGTGTGTATTTTATCGTATGGGTATGTTGCCTCTTTTGCTCCCTCTCATACAACGTTTATGTATCTTTCCTATTTTAATAGATTCAGCCCTTGGGCTTTTTTTTTGGGTGTCGGTGGCGAGATCGAGCTGCTTCGCTAGGGTTTCGCTCAATGGCGATTCCCTGGCTTGATCGTGCTCGAAGACGACCTGCGTTCGTCAACTCCTTCACCGTCGTCACGTCTCGCTGCTTCTGTGGACGTCGAGCTGCGAGTCGCGATCATCGTCTCGTCTGCGTGGTCGTCTCATCTGCACGACCGTCCCAACATTTCGGCTCGTCTTCGTCGTCTCGTTTGCCTGGTTCTCCTCTCGCTCTCGTTCGCGCCTCGTCGAGCTACTAGTTCTGCAACTTTAACAATTGTCGGGCAGAGCTTTTTTGCTGTGATTTCTGTGATTTGCTGTGATGGAGCTTCGTTCGTCTACGGTTGAACCTGACAAAATCTCCTTTGCCCACGTGGTGGGTAATTCTCAGAAGAAGACAACAGTTGTCTTCCCTTTAAGTTATAAGGAGCAACGAAAATGTGATTGCCCTTTTATCAAGATTGTAAGCAGGAAAAATGGGAAATCAACACTTTTTTTCTCTGAGTTATAAATTTCATCCCTTACTCATAAATTAAAATTTGCTCTTATTGAAAAATTTCAGTGGGGACATCCACCTATGAAAGTTATCAGGTAAAGTTTTTATTATCTCAAATTAGCAGGAAAGTGGAAAGTAGAGTTCATAGATGAGAGACACGTATTAATTTAACTAACCGTGCCTGAAGACTACACTGAGATTTTTTCCAAAAAATATCTCAACATTGCTGGTAAACCAATGAAGCTACTCAAGTGGTCCACTGATTTTGACCCCAAGCGTGAATCTCCTACTGTACCGGTATGATTCAGCCTACCTAATTTTAAGCTGCACTTTTTTCACCATCAGAGTCTTTACTCTATTGGTGTCATACTTAGGGACCCTTTGAAGCTAGATCTACTCACTTTTAAACTAACCAAACATTCTGTAGCCAGAATACTTGTTGAAAGAGATATTACTTTACCTGATGTTAGTGAAGTCTGGTTGGGCACAACTAACAATGGATATTGACAACAAATTGTTATGGAGCATAGACCTCCTTATTGTTCTCATTGTATGATGTTTGGGCACAACCTTGATAAATGCTATAAGCTTGATCCCAATTTGAAATCTAAAGATCAAGTGAATAAGAATGAATCTGTCCCCTCTGCTTTGGATATATCTGTTCCATCTGAAGAGAAAACTATCACAGAATAGGTTATGGTGTCGGAGTTAATCGCCCATGTGGATCGATTATGTTTCAGAGTTATTTCTGCGATCGATGGGAAGCTGGTTGACCCTACTGAGCAACCTACACTTTCAAACCCTCAGCTGCAGGAAGCATTTGGTGAAGATGAGACATTTCATGTTTCAAACACACTTGAACTTACAGTCTTTGCAACAGTTGACAATCCTTCTTCTGGTGCTCATCAGCTTTTATCTTCCCGGCGTTCTGTTTACCAACACGATGATCAGATGAGCCAGTCTTCTGTGGAGGAATGATAGGTCTATTCAAGGAGGAAGAAGAAGATTGGAGGCAAACTTCAGCTTGGGATCCTATTGGATGATACTTTGGTTACTTCGGGAAATGGGTCGGCACTCAACAATTTGTTACTGGATCTCGCCCTAGAACTAGAGACAGAGGTAGGACTAAGCTGACTCGTCACTAGCTATTCTTTTCTGCGATTTTGGTTCCTTTTTTTTGGGGTTTCCTTGTATCTTTTATCTTTTGGGGTGTTTGTGTGTGTTGTATCGTATGGGTAGGGTGTCTCTATTGGGCTCTCTCATACAACTATTATTTATCTTTCCTATTTTAATAGATTTAGCCCTTCGGCTTTTCAAAAAAAAGAAAAAAAAAAGTATATATATATATATATATATATATATATATATATATATATATNTATATATATATATATATATATTCGATTAGAGGGAATAGTTTGTTGCATGTTACAGAGTAAGGAGGATGGATGGGGGAGGGCTCAGGAAATTTTGTCTAGAAATTGCATTATATGTTTTTGATTTCTCTATGAGTCTGTGAGCACATGAATGACTTATGGAAGCCATATTTTTATTTGTGAACATGATAATTTTATATCATACAACACAACAAAAGCACATCAATACAATTAGACCAAACACAATCTTATATAGATGTTATGCAAAAGCAATGGATTTTTTCTATGAAACCGTGTTTTCAAAATATAAAACACAATACGAAGTGCAAGATTTTATTTTTTTACTTCAAAGCGTAGAACGAAGCGTCACTTTTATTAACCATAGTGCTAATATATTCTATTATTCTATTAATATATAAATATACTCATAAACAATTATAAAATATAAAGTATAACTTAAATGTTGATATAAATTAGAAAAGAATTTGGTATAATATTTAATTTAAAGGCAAACATTGAGAGAGAATGTTTTTCTTTTGAAAATTAAAAAAAAGGTGAAGTAAAATGTTCTGATATTAATTAAAATTTGCTCTAAAACCTAGTATTTTTTTGGTTCACCCTCATTACCTAAAAAAGGGCTATTTACATACATACCACCCACTTCTTATGTTCTTACACATCCAACACCTAAATATAACATGTAAAAATTGAAGTTTAGGTGTTGGACAGGTAAATCCATAGGAATTGAGAAGCATCATCGGCTAAATTGAAGTCTAGGCCAAAGTTGAAGGAAGGCTGCAGCTTTGGAAGCATGCTTCAAAATCTAGGCAAAATTAGAAGACAATGCTCAAATCCTTTGTGCTCCTTGAACCCTTGAACACGACTGTCCGCTCCTTGCCCTCCTTCGAACACTAGATCGAAGCCTTATTTAGTCTCGTTAAACTGTGAACGAACTAACTGGATTTAGCACTTCGAAGTGCATTTCTGCGAAGTGAAGTGTGCATCAATAGCTTCACAAATGCTTTTAAAAACATTGCTATCAACTAAAATTGTTCTTTTTTTTTTTGAAATTTCGCTCGAGTTTTGTAAGGACTTTACGGTATTCTCTAGTTAAATTTCATATAAAAGTGGACAATTTAGCTTTCTATGCTATATGGTAGATTATGAATTTTTTAATTATTCTTCTCCAAGTCTGTCGGATTTAAAACCACATTCTTCAATGCATTGCATGTTTTAGTAAATGTGGGCTGATCTAGCACGATTCTCTTCAAGCAACGAAGTAGAGTCAACAATACCCCTTGCATGGCCACCTTCATGTTAAAGCTAAAAATAAATATTGAAGTGGTTTGCCTTATTTATGCGCCAGAGCTGCAAATTCTTTAGGATGTAAGTCTCAGCTCTAGTGCAATACCTGCTATAATCTAACTTTAGGGTAATTAAATTCAAATGCCTTATACATATATTATTTTATGAGCACAATTCCCTACTAGCAAACATATTGAGTTGGTAAGGCTAATCATCTTCTTAAAAAATTGTGGTAAAAGCGAAATTTGTCCTTTAGCATACTCTTAGGATGTAAGTTCCACCTCTAAGTCCATTTCTTTGAGAATAAATGACAGAAGACATAATGATCTCCATGTTAAAATGACAGCAACCGTGCTTTTATCTGATAATCAAATTCATTCACTTCAAATGCAAATGCTCGCTTGATGATGGTTTCTATTATTAAATGATCATTATCAGCGAGTTCCATTTTAAAAATCATGCTTCTGAACATAGGGGAAGCAATCTTCTTGTCCCAGCTTGTGGCTGATTTTTTTTTTTTTGTTACTTCGTGAGTCCTTGTTTTTTTCTCTTCTAAATATCCTACTAGTGGTTTTAGGAGTTACTGATTTGCTCAAATTTGTTGTTTTTATTGTGACATAAAATGCCAATCTTCATACTGATAATTTTGATTTTAAAATTTCATTGTTGTTTTTGAACTGATTGTTCTTTTATCAGTTGTCTAAACTTTTCATATCTTTGAATTTATATCTATAAAAGCGAGATTTTTCGTAAGTCACAATTTTTTATCATTGAATGATAATTTTTTGTGTGATCCACATTCATTGTGCGTCTTATTTGTATTAAGAAATCTCGACCCTTAATCTTCCTACTACTGCATGTCATTACAAAATTTTCTTAATCAATGCAGGGGACTCAACTATATGATCCAAAAGTTGGCGGCTGGCGAGACCTTGGTATGCTTGATGTTATGCAGGTAAAACCTAGAAGACAACTTATAGGAAATTTTATCTATAAAAATAAACATGACTAACTGGTCAACTTATTCCTTTCAGATATTTGGACGTGCCGGCCGACCACAGTTTGATAAAAGCGGAGAAGGCATAATAATTACATCTCATGACAAACTAGCCTACTACCTAAGACTATTGACTAGCCAACTGCCTATAGAAAGCCAGGTAAACGCTTCTTGTTTCTTGATGACTTAAGATATCTAATGTAAGTCCATAAAATTGTGATATATTTCCAGATATACTTCCATTCGTAATCATTTTCTTAATATTGTTTGAGAATCGTCTTAAATTGTTTTTTAACATGAGAAGACATTTGACACTTTTGACTTATAAGAATATGTTACGTTGGAGCTTAAAGTTAATTTAGTTTTTTGTTATTTATCATTGTTTAGTATAAACAGACAAATATGTTTAGGGTTGGGGTTATGCTTAAGATTGTGGTTTTGAGTTTTAGGGTTAGGGTTTGAGAGAGCTTTCCTACATTTCAAATTATAGGATTTGGGAGAGATCGCTTACCTCTCGAATTGTAGGTGTTTATCCTTTAGGTGCTGTGTTGTTTTGTGTTATTGATGAAAGAAATTTATTTTTCCCTAATTTCTGTGCTGAAATCTATCTTAGATCTTTTTAATTGCTGTCAAAGCTGAATGATTTAATGCTCCGTTTGTTCCTGTTACAGTATCTTGAGCTTCAGTCACAGTTTGACCAAGCTGGGAACCAAAGACAAGATTACACATACAATCACGACCAAACCTCACTATACATCACACAATTGGAGCTTGCTGGGAAAACCGACAGGATCACTGTTCACAGGACGCTTAAGTTGTGTTTTCCTATGTGAAGAAACACACGAAACAGGAGTACAGGAGTGTGAGGTTTAAAAAAAAAACAGGATCGAGCACGGTGAAACAACTACTGGATCTTAATATCTGGGAAACTTGATCGGGCGTGTTAGTCGCAAAAAGTCACGATTCCATCGCAACAAAGCCGTTGGGTTGCGATGCAGATGCTGAATTGCGATACATGACCAAACTGCGCGATACAACCGCGAATCGAGATACTTGGGAAGTCACATACGAGTTTTTGGCGTACAAGAGTTTCTTGTTCGAAAATGATGTTGGAGAAATGGAAACAAGGAAAGTTGATGCTTTAGAAGAGAGATTGAAAGGACAGGTAGGGTAACACTTAAATATAGGATAGAGGAAAGGTTTACTTGACGCAGCGCTGAAAGCGACGTCAAAGTGGGGTGCTCAAAACTCGTAGGGCTAGAGGCACCATGAACCATCGCCAACCAGCGCGAGGATGAGGGGGAGATCGCGAAGGTGAAAGCATTGCTGGAAATCATGATGGCAGAAGCATCACGTGAAATCGCGTTGGCAGGGAATGTGAACCAAACCTCGAACGAGTAGACTGCTGCACCTTCCTTTGGTTATCGTCTTCATTTGGAAAGTATTTTAATGGCTGTTCTCTTTACTCTTCTTGCCTTCCCCCCCGTACTTTTCTATAGAAATTTCTTTTGTTCAGTGGGATTCTATAAATTGTTGCCCTCTGTGTGATGGAGTCAATCTTTGTGGTGTTTGGTTTCAAATTTTTCGTGGGGAGTCATTTTTCCTTTTGTAGGGCTGTATCCAAGGAGGTGGTGGTGCTCCAGCTGTATCATTCTCCGAGATAGTGATATATCTTCCCCAACCCTTCTTCTCCACTCATCCTAAGTTGCCGACTTGCTACCAGCTCCTCCAACCACTGTTTTTTCTCACCAGCCGCACTGTCACGACCTTTCCCATTGTTACCAGCACTTCCCCGATTGAGTTTTCCCAGCTGCCGTCTCACCTAGTCCACCTTCCAAACTACCTCCCAGTCGCCCAACAAAACTTCCCATCACCCTATCCTACTGCCTCCTCCTCCAGTTCATATTTCAATCCCTGCTGGCCCCTCTTCTGCATTCACCCCTGTCGTCCTAATCCGCCAGATCCACCTCGCCAACCTCCGCTGCCCTTGGAACACACCTTAGAGTGTATGTTTTGTGTTGTTATTTTCTATCGTATTGTGTTATAACCCACTCCCTACATTAATAAAAATTTTGTTTTTTGTTTTCACTATTTTCCCTACTAGTTTCACATCATTTGGCATTAGAGGTAGATCAAACCTAGTCCCATCCTAGGGTTTCTAGCATTCACCCCACCAAGCCACGTCCAACAAATCTTTTTCCAATCCCCAACCCTAACCATGCCATCAAGGAGAGATATACCAGACCCTACTCGGGAAGAGGTCCAATGAGAAATTTTTTGTTTGCAACAGAAACTAGTGGGAACCAGGAAGAGAATATCTTCGATCATGATCAGGAAAGTCTAAGGGAAGACAGTGACGAGGATTTGAATTCGTTCCACAGGGACGATCACGGTGACGAGGAATGTCGTCCCCATCGTTTTGATATCCAATGCCAAAGGAGGTCGAGAAGAAAAGCCACTCATGGGAGTGAGCGGGATTTCAGTATCAAGAGGGACCTCCTGAATTTGAGGGTGGTACAAATCCCGATAAGTTTATCTACTGACTGCAATCAGTCAAATGAATTTTTGAATATAATGATGTACCAGGGGATAAATGAGTCAAGCTAGCCGTCATTAAGCTAAAGAAGAGCGCTTTCCTATAGTGAGAAAATGTGCAGAGACAGATACAAAGAGAAGACAGTGAGAAGATCACTAAGTGAGAGAAGATGAAGAAAGCAATGTAGAAAAGTACATTTCACTCTATTATTATCAGGATATGTTTATGATGCTCCACATCTTGTAGCAGAGGGATCTTTTGGTAGCGGATTTCACAATCTTGTTGGGCCACTTGCAGCTGAAGTGAGAGCTAACAGAACTAGAGGAACATACAATAGCTAGATACCTTGGGGGATTAAAGCCAGCCATTAGCAATGTGGTGCAATTGCCAACGTACTGGACGCTAGGAGATGTCTAGACATGAGCCTTAAGGTTGGAAAGACGACAGAAGCAAAGCAAACAAAATCATCTTGCAGGAGGCAATCACCTACAATTTCCATGGCCGATAGAGATACCCCGAAAGACATATGCAAGCCCAAATAAGGGAATGACACTTCAGATTAAAGCATGAAAAAACAGGAGAAAGGTAGCTCCTCCAACATGGTACATGCTAGGAAGTGTTACCGATGCCATGACTACGGCCACATAACCTCCAGCTGTCTCACGAGCAGGGTAGTCAACACTCACAGATCAAGGCATCGTGGAAGAGATGAGCAGCAAGGAAAAAGCCGAGGAACAGGGTGAGGTGTGTTGGCATCAGTTTTTGATGTCACGTGTGTGGGATGTCTACATGAGCGAATCGGGATAATGCTTCGTGCATATCTGCTCCCTGTAGCCCGAGACATCCGGTTGAGACCTTTCGGCGTGTGTTGAGGGGGCACATTGCCCAAGTCATTTCGCTAAACTGTCTCTGGCTTAGGAAGGTCTGTCACTTGTCGGGTTTCAGTCGGGCCAGCAGATTGCATGCGTCGTGTCGCCAAGAAATTGACTCAAATTGCCCCGATTGCTAGTGAAGTTGTCTGGATGACCCCAAATGATGAAACAAACCATGCGAGTGTGTCCGAGACATCGATTTCATTTAAGGAGGACTTCAATCTCGCCACGACTTTGCAAACGGGCTGAAAATGCACGTTATCATTTTTGTTAGTTCGATCGTCAAAAAAGTGGTCCGAACGATCACGGATGACGAAATGGGCCTTACCGACGCATCCGAAACGTCGTTTTTTACCTCGTGAGAACCCTCATTTTATTGTGATGGTGTGTTCGGCGAAAAATGTGCGAGAGAATTAAATTATAATTATTGTTATTATAATTTAATAATATTATTATACCCTTTAAAACTCACGTATACTTGGTCCAAGAATAAAAAAAAGTGGAGCTCTCTCTCCAGCCTAGCCTATGGCACAATTATTGTTATTGTTAATTTAAAATAATATTATTATTATACCCTTTAAAACTCACGCATTCTTGCTCCAAGGATAAAAAAATGGAAGCTCTCTCTCTCCCTCATCACGTTATCAAAAAGCAAAATAAAAAAATTATTATCCCATTATCCATATTTAAAACTCACGCGCATGCTTCATCCTGTGTTGTTAAGAAGGGGAATAAATAAATAAATAAAATTATAATATAAGATACTACATATATCTCTCGACAAAAAAAAAAGCTACGCACGATCTCCTGCTCGGTCTCGCAAAGAGGAGCCTGGAGTGCTCGTTCTCCATCTCCCTACGCCGCAGTCTACCCTTGTCGGACCTCCCACTTCGCCGAAGAAGGCCGTCGGAGCCTCTCTAGTCGCCGACTGTCCCTTCCATTCTTTATTCCTCCATTTTTTGCCGGCCATCCGATCATCTACCTCACCCTGTCGTCGGTCTTCCTTGCCGGAACCCCTCTCCAGCCGAGCCTCCTTGTTGGAGTCGCCGATCACCACCTTCATTTACTTTTTTTTTTCTTTCTCACTTTTGGCCGGCTACCATCGCCCGATTTCTTCAACCTCGTCGGCCTTGGCCTCGCTGGCATCTTACCGTCGCTGGAGCAAACAGAGAAGAGAGCTTCAGTCTTTGGGTTCTCTCTATATATTTCCTTTGCTCTCGGCCTGCGTCGTCGGCGAGCTAACCTCCGCACATCCCCGGTCTTACCTCGATGTCGCCGGACAGCGGGCACCGTCGTTGTTTGGGAGGAAGCAAAAATCTTCCACTTCGTAAAGGAGCTTCCTTGAACTGCATTGGGCTTCGCGCAAACTGCATTGGGCTTAGGCTTTAGTGGTGATAGACGTGTAGGTTCGATCGCCCACACAGGGTGCGTGTGCCGGCGTGAGCCGGCGCTGCAGCGCACCTATGTGATGTATCACTTGTTTTACTAGAGTGGGCCTTTAGAATAGGATTCTGCTTACGCAACCAATTCCCCCTGCGATAGCCGAGCGAATCTTATTTGACTGTCAGCCTTAACACAAAAACCCTAAAGGTTGGAGCCCCCCTTCGCTTCCCATTGCTTTGGTCACTTCCGAAGAGTATGCCTTTGCAAAATGAGAAAAGAAGAGTCATTAGCTCATTTTGCAAAGCTCGGAGGTTTCGTGAAATCGGGAAGAGCGTCGTCGCTAGCCCATTTCACGATGAAGTGGAGAACATCCTCTTAGAAGATCCAGGGAGATGTTCCCCACTTGTTTCACCGAAGCAAGACAATCGCCGTTTTTCTATATGTTGACCCTAAGTTTCCCGGTGAGGTCGTTAGCACGGGAATGACTCCCTATTACATGTGTATGCTTGCATGTTGCATTTTGGACGTCACATAGCATTTCACTTCGCTTCGACTGGCGGCTTCGATCTTGCGAGTATTTCACTTCACTTCGACCGACCGCCCGGGCCGGACAATCATTTCACTTCGCTCCGGCCTGTCGCTCCGACCCTGTGAGCATTTCACTTCGCTTTGACCGGCCGCTTCGGCTCTACGGGCATTTTACTTTGTTTCGACCGGCCTCCCCGACCCGACGAGCATTTCACTTCACTTTGACCGGTCGCCCCGACCCGGTGAGCGCTTCACTTCGCTCCGACCAGTCGCCCCGGCATGGCGATCGCTTCACTTTGCTCCAACCAGTTGCCCCGACTCGTCGGACATCCCACTTCATCTCAATCGGCTTCCCCGAGCCGGTTGGCATGACATTTTGACTCGACCGGATTCCTCAACCCAGTCGACCAACTACTTTCACCACTAGTCTTGCATGTGTGTTTACATTTCTGCATATTGTAATGCATATGTGTGACTGCATTATTGCATCCTATCTTGCATTTGTCTGACTGCATGATTATGATCATATGTTTGAGTTGCATGTTCTCTTCAAGCCCCCTGCTGCCACAACCTACCCTTTACTGGTCATTGCCTTATTGACATACTTCTTGGGGCCGCTGCCACCACGGCATGCCTTCCTCTTCGCGCCGCTGCCACCCTGGCATGTCTATTTCGTTGAGTCATTGCCGCTTCGGCATACCTCTTGGGGCCGCTGCCTCTACGACACACCCATCCTCTTTGGGCCGCTGCCACTCTGACATGCCTATTTCGTTGAGTCACTTCCTCTTCGACATACCTCTTGGGGCCGCTGCCACTACGGTATGCCCAACTTCCTTTGAGTCCCTGCCCCATTGTATACATTTCACATGTGTTTTGACCAATCATTTGCATTTGCATGTTCATATGGATAGCGAGCTAGACCCGTTAGAAGAGTGACTCCCGTGTTGGTCGCGATGCCTTAACGAACATTGTTTGTCGAGTCGACCTCGATGAGCAATGCGAGTTAAGTCATCGGGATTGACACGAGTATGACTGTGCTAAAGATCTATTGGATCTAACTTGTGTCACCCATCTTCGTGACACACTTTAGATCTTTCAGATCTTTAGGATGAGGCCGGAGTGGTGATCCCGTCAAAGTCATACCATGCCCAGACTTACCCTACACTTAGATATTAGGTTGATGCACTTGTCGTTAGATGCTGTGCTAGGCTAGGATTACGATGCTAGGTAGCATTTTCGACACCTCTGGGTATTGTTGTGTGTTGTGTTGTCTTGCGCTTGTCATGTGTCATTTTCTCACATTTTTTCAGTGTGCTTGTATGCTTTTTGTGTGTGATAGTATATTAGGGCGATCATTTGCAGGTGCCGTGCCTATTTATACACACATATTTTATTATGGGGGAACATGCAATGATTTTTAATTCTTTGCTTGCAGATGCTCTTTAGCTTCCTTAATTATAAGACACGACTTAATATTTTTACGGTGCATGTCGTGCCCGCTAACGCTTGTTTTATGCATGTCGAGTCTTTATTTTCTATTTCAAATGCATTTGATAGTTTTAGGAGAGTCTGTATCAGAAATAATGTACGAGCACGAGTTTCGAGGCGGATGACACAACAAACCATGTGACGAGGACCAGGAGCAGCAACTCGTGTCTCGTACTTTAAGTCCGAATTTTACATTTTTGTATAGACTTAAGACTGGGCATATATATGCGGAGTTCGACCGCTTTTGCTGTTTTTTTTGGATTATGTTGCCGGTCCAGTGTCATTTGACCTTTTTATATATTCTTTTTGGGTGTTTTTCCTTTCCTTTTTCTTCTCGTGTGTTTTTGCATGTTGGAGTGTTTTATAGTGTTTTTTTTTGTGTATCTGGACCTCACATTATAATTTTGTTTACCTAAAAATCCTAATAATAAAAAACTAAGATAATTAAAATTTTAATACTAAAACTTTCAAGGTTTTTTTTAAATCAGTCTTTACTTTCTGCATGACATTCGGGCCGGTTTTAAAATGGTTTGCATGCATGACTATAACCCAATCGTACTAAGTTCTCTACTCTTAGGAATGTGGTAGATAATTGCATCATATTCGCATGTCCCGAGGAGTAGCCCTCGTGCTTCTCCAATCCGACAGACCCAACATAGTCTCGTTTAGGTGGTTGTCTATCACACTTAGGGTGTTAGGAGGCACCCCAATCTAGATGGAGTATAAGTCATCTTGTTTGAGTGTTTCTTGCTTTGTAGCTGAACCTCCCTTTCTCGTTCCTTCCTGTGGCATCCTCGTCATTTCGGCGGGTATAAGTCCCACCTATTGGAGCTTCAGCCGATAGTCATAGGATAGAGTCTCGTTCCATTTACCTTAGGGCTACCGAGATCCCCGTGGATGACGTGATTCACAGATTGCTGACCGGGGATCTCTAGTTGTGTTGGGTTGACTACCTTCACAACCATGTAGACTTAAGGTCCCAGTGGCTTGGGATGACGGGACCGTGGTACCCCGACCTGATTACCTCTACCTCTTAGGACTACTTCTCCCCACCTTTGACTACCCCTTTTGAGACCTCTATGCTCTTTCGACTTCATTGATATCACTTTGACGATCCAATGCCGATAAGCTGTCGCCCGTTTGGGATACGATGATTTATTCCTTATCCTTACGACTCGAATGTAATATGACGTATCGGGATACCCCGTCAAGTGATTTATGGTTATTTCGTAGGTACCGTGTGCTGAGGAGCCTCTATCCATTTGGATGTGAGAGATTTACTCTTTGTCTGATGGCTTGACGTGAGCTTCAAAGCATTAGGATAGTCCCATACGAAATAATCACCTTTTGATAACTTATGCCCCAGATTCATTATAATAAAACGAAACTCATTTGATCGAGAGTCTTCTTGGGTATTCCCTAAGATATAATTAACCAGTAGAAATACGTTTCTCTGGGAGACTTTTGACCCAGAACAAAAATGTTTTTCGGGTTCTCTGGTTACGGGTGGCTTATATAGAGATTCTGCTCGTGGATGTTGTTTTCCGGGGTATCTCGATCCGATTCTTTTTGGACGTATACTCTCAAACCATCACACGAGGATTACCCCTATATAAGCCTTCCGTCTCTTTTCTTTTTGATTTGTTTGTCTATTTGTTGTCGTACATCATTTTGCTATTCGATCCCTCTTTTCTTCGAGTTATTCATTTGATTCAGGAGGGAGACATATTTGAATAGGAAAATTATACGACGACACATAGATAGACAAACCGACGACTTCGAGATCTAAGAAGACCTGAGAAAAACAAGGTGTATCAACTCCCACCAGACGAAGGAGAGGTGCTCGTGATTCGACGGATCATGTAGCTAAGGACGTGAGGGATCTATAGTGGTTTCGTCACAAAATACTCTACACCCATTACACAATAAATGAAAAAATACGCAATCTAATCATCGACAACAGAAGCAATAAGAATGTGACATTAAAGCAATTGGTAAAGAGATTGGGACTTGCGACTCTGAGGCATTGTCAACCATATTCACTAACGTGGCTGAATAAGGAGAATCAAGTCAACATAAACTGAAGATGCTTGGTAGAGTTTTAGATCGGAGGCTGACTACAGGTCTATGTGTGATGTGCCGTGGTCCTTGTGATTGCCTGCCACCTTATTTTTGGAAAACCGTGACAGTTTGACATTAGGACTAAGCACGATGGATTCATGATTCAAGAACACATTCCTTCACCGAGGATGAGAAACACATTCACCTACTTCCATCGGTAGAGCCCGAGATCACAGGAGCCCTTATTAGCAGGAGCGTTGTTAGTGAGACCAGTGTTAGTGATGACGACGAGGGGACTGAGAAATCGGCTCTAGATATAAGACAGATATAGTCGAGGGAATTTCAAGAGCTCACGATCGACATTTCTCAACCAACGCCACTGTAGGATAAGAAGGTTCAGGCTGCTCTCATTGTACTTTTGATTGAACCGATCATGGGTTACTTTGGGAAGATTTGACAGTACAAGCATGTTTCACAGCTTTAAGAGAATGGCTTGAGAGGGACATGTGCTCACAAAAGGGATAGGCTTCTCTGCGACATTGAGGAATAATGCAGTTGACAATGGGATTCAGGTGCCACCAGGATTGAAGCCAAGAATTAGAAGCTTTGACAAATGAGGACGAAGCTCTCATAACCTCGGGAGACTGACGCGGCGCTGGACGCTCAAAAGCTGTATTCAACGCCTTCGAAGCAGGGCGCTCCAAACTTGCAGAGCCAGAGGCCTCGCAAACCAACACGAGGATGAGCGGGAGATCGCTAAGGTAGAAGCATTGCGGGAAATTGCGAAGTCTGAAGCATCACGGGAAATAGCGAAGGCAAGGAACGCAAACCCCACCTCGAACTAGCAGACCGCCGCACCTTCCTTTGGTGATATTCTTCATTTGGAAAGTGTTTTAATGGCTATTCTTTAGAGTCTTCTTGCCTTCCCCCTCCTTTTTGTGTAAAAATTTCCTTTGTCCAGTGGGAGTCTATAAATTGCTGTCCTCTGTGTGTTGGAGTCAGTCTTAGTGGTGTTTGCTTTCAGATTTCCTGTGTGGAGTCTTTTTTTCTTTTTTAGGGTTGTGTACGAGGAGGTGGTGATACTTCGGCTGTATTCTACTCCGAGGTTGTGATGCATCTTCCCTTTTCTCTCCTCTAAACCTTATCCTCAACTCATCCTAAGTGCTGACTTGCTACCAACTCCTCTAACTGCTGTTTTCCCTCACCAGCCACACTCCCACGACCTTTCCCATTCCTGCTAGCACTTCTCCGATTGCTGTCCACCCCCCTAAAGTGTTGGCGAGTCTTACCAGTTGCTGTCCCACCTTCTCAGTTGGCTACTCCACCTTCCAACCTACCTCCCAGTCATCCAACAAACCTTCCCGCCACCCTAACCGGCTGTCCTCTCCTTCAGTTCACCTTCCAACCACAGGCAACCTCTCTCCTGCATTCACTATTGTTGTCCCAGGCCGCCAGATCCACCGCTCCGTCACCTTAAAGGTGTTTGCTTGCGTAATGTATGTTTTTGTGCTGTTATTTTCAGTCGTTTTGGGTTGTAACCCTGTCTCTACATTAATTAGGAGTTTGTTTTGTGTGTTTTGAATGTTTTTACTACTAGTTATGTTATTATTGCCTCCATGGACTACTTATTTAAAAAGGTGGAGGAGATGATGAGAAAGCTTTTTGAGATGCAATCCAAGTCCCTGACGGCGGCTCAATTTGCAAATCCGAACTAAGGATTGATCAGAGAATTTGTGACCAGATTGAGAGGGAAAGAGATCGAACGTGAGGAATAAAAGGATAAAACCATCCATCATTAAGAACTCTCCTCTAGGAGTCTGATGCGGGGGTGGATTAGAGATTTTAATGGAGGAGGTAAGGTCAAAACACGGAGGGTTATGCAAGGGGTTGGGAGGAGCACAAAACAGGAAGGAGAGAAGCCAGAATGTTGTATAACTTTGATCAAAGGAGGGAGTTTTGCCCTATATATATGGGGGAAACACTGGAGGGAGTGGGAATTGAGATGGAGATGCTAGAGTCAGAAAGTTTAAAATATAGATTTTGAGGGGCAAGACGCACATGGATGGGTGTATCATGTGAAACGATATTTTGCGGTGAATGAGCTAAATGAGGAGAAGCTTATGATAACTAGGTTATGTTTGAGGGGGAAAACCCTAGCATGGTTTTAATGGAGGGATGCTAAATACCCGATCTGTCACCGGAGGAATTTAAGGATTGCTTGTTGAACGTTTCCGAGCCATTCGACAAGGATACCTACACGAGCACTTCTATGCTTTGACTCAGAAGAGGACTATAATGAAATATAAGGATATATTCGAGCTATTTTCGGGATGGCTGAGGGGTATTTCTGAAACTAGATTGAAGGGGAACTTTATGAAGGGCTTAAAGCCCGACCCACCAACAACACTCTGACTATTGAGACCGTGAGGATTAAGGGAGATGATGGAGCTCGACAGATGGTGGAAGACAAGAATCAAATGAAGAAGACTAACAAAAGTGACACCACAGGAGGATTCCACTAGAGTACCTCGAAGACTATGGCCTCGGACTGTGTCATTTCAGAAGGAGGTGCCGAAGGAGAGGAATATTGCGGCTAGTCTCGGGGGAAACATCTAGCTCCTCACAGAGGCAGAGGTGCACGACAAGAGAGCTAAGAGATTATATTTTTGATGTGATGAGAAGTATGCCCTAGGCCATCAATGCAAGGATTGCGTGCTCCGGGTCTTTTTAGTTTGTGAGGGTGAGGAGGCAGATAGTGAGGAGTCGGAGGCAGAAGCGATGGAAGAAGAAAAACAATTACACTCGGATGTAGCAGATGTGTCCCTCAACTCAATGGTGTGATTTACTCCAAATCACACCATAAGGTAAGGGGAAAAATCAAGGAGCAACTGTTAGTGGTTTTGGTGGATAGTGGGGTCACTCACAACTTAATCTCAAATCGGGTCGTGGACTATTTAGGGTTGAAGTTGGTAGATACTTGAAGTTTTTGTGGTTATGATGGGACATGGAAAGTGGAGAAAAGCAAGAGAATTTGCATGGGATTGGTGTTGACACTACAAAGCATAAATGTGGTGGAGGACTTCCTTCCATTTCTGACTTGTGAAGTACGGTGATTATGATTAAAGACAATCGGAGTGACGAGGGTGGGTTGAAAATTTTTGACTATGGAGATTAGGGTGAAGGGGGAGGAAGGTGGTGTTTTGCAGTGACCCTAGCTTGAGCAAGACCTTAGTGTCGGTAGATCCATTCAATATGACAACTATATTGGAGGCGCCTCTACCCCAAAACTTGGAAGGGGTAAAGTTTATGGGACTTACAAGATACCATTGAAAGTTCGTGATGGGTTGTAATTTAATTGTGTGGTCGTGGACGAAGAACTTAAAGGATAACTTTCAGTGGGGGAAAGTGACAACTCAGACTTTTGATAAGTTAAAGAAGGTCATGACGAGTGTACCGGTGCTGACGGTGAAAACCAAACTCAAGCTATTTTAAGAGCGGGAGCCACATGACTTGATCCAATAACAATTTTCTTTTTTCCAAGCTTGAGGACAATATGTTTCTTTGGGAGGGGAGTATTGTTATGTCGATGCTTAAGAGCAATTTAGTCTTTTGTTATTTATTATTGTTTGGTATAAATATGGTGAATATATTTAGGGTTGGCGTTATGCATAAGATTGTGCTTGTGTCTGAGGGTTAGGATTTGAGAGAGATTTTCTATCTCTCGAATTGTAGGATTTGAGAGATATTGCCTACCTTTCGAATTTTAGGTGTTTATTCTTTATGTGTTGTGTTATTGAAGAAATAAATTTGTTTTGAACTAATTTTTTTTAGAAAATCTGTTCAGATCGTATCAGAATAATCCCTTGGATTAAAACAAGTGAGCTCCCTTTGCACTCTTTCTGTAATTTCTGACAAAGCAAATAACTTAATTTGCAACAGATTTGAGTTCAAATGAAGCACCATGAAGTTTTAGTCTTAGTTAAACTAAGTTGTGTAATTCAATATTTAATTCTAGAAAAAGATTTATAATTATTATCCAGTAAATTATGATACATGCAGAAATTATAATCGCAGCAAACCAAAAAGCTTCCGAGTCCTATAGCTTAAAAACAACGAACTTAGCTGAACATAAC
>JXCR01068446.1:13281-27869 GCA_002079205.1 Phalaenopsis hybrid cultivar
AACATCACACTAATAAAAATCAAAGCAAATCAAGCACACACAATTAAAAATATTAAACTAAAGCAAACTAGCAATCAAATAAGTAATCAAACCACAAAATAACGCTTGGGTTGCCTCCCAAGGAGTGCTTAGTTTAGTGTCCTTAGCCAGACAATATCAAATCATACCTGAGTTTTCACCATGATTAAATTGCCTTTCTGATAAGCCAATATCAACTATCCAAAATTCTTGATTCCTAGAGGCTTTCCTACAGTACCTGTCAGTGATCCCAATTTATTTTTTTAATATATTTAATTCATCACTCTCCTCATTCAATATTTCTCACAACTTTTTTATCTCCAATTTAAAACTCTCTTGTGGGGGATAAATAAGGGGTAGAAATAGAATTATAAATTTGAAAAATTAATTCTTGGTCTTAAGCTCTAATAGTCTTCCCTTTTTGCAAGTCAATATTGGCCATGGTAGTTGCAAGAAATTATCTTCTTAGTATAATTGGGATCACAACATCTTCCTCCATGTTCAATTCAATAAAATTTACTGGGAAGATGAATTTATCAACCTTGATCAGGACATCATTTATAACCCTCCTAAAATAAGTCAAAATTTGATCTATCAACTGAAGGGTCATAATGGTAGGTTAAATCTCTCATAGTTCTAATATCTTAAATATTGAAAAATGCATTAAATTGATACTTTTAAATCACATAATGTCTTCTAAAGAAACTATCTTGTATAGTGCATGAAATAATGAAATTACTTGGATACTTAAGTTTTTGTGATAGTTTTCTCTTAATTATATCACTACACTCTTCACTAAGGGCTACTGTTTCATTTTTTCCAACTTGCATTTTTTATAATGTCCTTCAAGATTTTAACATAGCTAGATGTCTATTCAAGAGTTTTATCAAATGAAATGTTAACGGTAAGCTTCTTAAACATTTCTTAGAACTTAGAGAACTGATGATCCAATTTTTGTTTAGGTAGTCTTTGAGAACAAAGTGGTGATGATATCTTAAATTCTTTCGTAGGAGGTGAATGCGTTTTCCCGAATGAATGTTTTTCAATAGTCTCTTAGGCTTAGACTCTTTTTATATGCTAGGCTCTTCCATAACTACCTTCTTGAACTCTTTTATGCTTCTCAATCTTATGGCATTATATTGTTCCTTTCCTTGGTTCTTAGGATTCATCTTAGTGTTGCTTAGTAACAATGAATTAGCTAATTACAAAATTGTATCTCTATGTTCCTTATGACTGCAACTTGATTGTGTATTGGATTTCCCATTTGCAACCCTACTTCCAATGATAAGGATAATAGAGATGCCCTCCTAAAATAAGTCAAAGATTGATCTATTAACTGAAGTGTCATAGTATTAGGTTAAATCTCTCATAGTTCTATTATCTTAAATATTGAAAAATGCATTAAATTGATACTTACTTTTAAATCACAGAATGCCTTCTAAAGAAACTATCTTGTATGGTGCATGAAGTAGTGAAATTACTTGGATACTTAAGTTTTTGTGATAGTTTCCTCTTAATTATATCACTACACTCTTCACTAAGGGCTACTATTTCAATTTCTTCCAACTTGCATTTTTTATTTGATGTCCTTCAAAATTTTAACATAGCTAGATGTTTATTCAAGAGTTTTATAAAATGAAATGTTAATGGTAGGCTTCTTAAACATTTCAAGTACTTAGAGAACTGATGATCCAATGTTTTTTTAGATAGTCTTTGAGAAAAAAAGTGGTGATGGTCTCTCAAATTCTTTCGTAGGAGGTGAAGGTGTTTTCCCTAATGAATGTTTTTCAACAAGTCTCTTAGGCTTAGACTCTTCTTATATGCTAGGCTCTTTCCTAAATACCTTAACTCTTTTTCGCTTCTAAATCTTATGGCATTATATTGTTCCTTTCCTTGGTCCTTGGGATTTTTCTTAGTGTTGCTTAGTAACATCCCTTGGGATCTCAGACTCAATGAATTAGCTTCTTGCAAAATTTTATCTCTATGTTCCTTATGACCGCAACTTGATTTTGTATTGGATTTCCCATTTGCAACCCTACTTCAAATGATAATATCTTCTTTTTAAATTGAGGATTTAAGGTGAATCTTGGTGGATAAGTAGGTCTCAGGTTGTTATTTCTCAGATTGTTCCAATTGCTTTAGGTATTAGGTCAGTTACTATCCAAAGTGTAATTTCTTACGTTTTGATTGTTATTCCAATTAAAATTTGAGTGATTTGTGGTTATTGGGTATGTTGTTTATTGCATTCAGTGACTCTAGATCACTAGGATCAACTAACTCACCATACATATTCACTTCGATTGTTGGTGAACTTGGTGTAAAATTTAAACCTAAGTTGTTTAGTTTTCTCAATATAGCGGTTACTTATGAAGTCAAAATTGTTAACACATCAATAGCATAGGCATTGAATATTCATCTAGGGTTGATTCTCTCAGAATGCCATTGGAAATTATTGGTAGTCATCTCTTTATAAGTGTATAGACCTCAATAGTTTTAGACATTAAAGTTCGCCAGATGCAGCGTCTACAAAAGACCTCAAAGATCCTACTAGCCCGTTATAAAAGCCTAAATAATTAACCAATCGGGTAGGACATAGTATGACATTTCCTAAGCAACTTCTTATCTCTCTTTTAAGCTTCATAAATTGACTCGCTCTTTAACTGGGTGAAAGAATTTAATGTCATTTCTAAGCTTGACAATTTTAGAGGGTGAAAAGTACTTACTNCCATCATCTTAAAATGGTTAAATTAACTCATTAATCTCTCCTTCACTCTTACACACACTCTCAAATTCCCCTCAACACTCTCACATTGTTTCGCGTTAGGAAAAATAATCGGGACCGCTCCCCTAATTCATTGATTTTAAGGTTTTTAAACCAATCGTATTGCCAAATGGACATTAAACCTCTAAAATTTCTGAAAGTCGGTATTAGATACCTAGGCACTTAGGCACCAACTTGGAGCGTAAATTTTTCGAGTTTTTGGTCTTGAATGGCATAAAGGGATCATGTTTAGGCGCCTATGAGCGAGTGTGGGCGCCAAATTTCTACTTTGGGGGCCTAGTTGTTGCACCGACTTTCTTCTCGATTCTTCAATCTTCTCCTGGTTCGAGTGCCTCCTTTCCTGGTTCTCAGTTTCCCTAATCGAATGAGTGTTTTTCTGGTGCCTAAGTGCTCGGGCTGGGAACCGTGGCGTCTGAAATTGACTTAAGATAAATTTGCTCCAAATGCTCCCCCTTGCTAACTTGCAACCTATAGCCTGTAACTTGCAAATGCATGTAGAAATACCTTGATACAAACAACCAAGAAAATATAGAAAATAACACCACATATTTCTTACACATCAAATCTCATGAATCACATAATAGAAAAGAATAGTTGTATGTAAATATATATATCACATCACAAGTTCATAGTAAATAAAGACTTCATTTAGTCACAACATAAGCACATAACTCCAACATCATATCCATAAAAGTATTCAACACAATTAACATTAAGAAAAACACGCACACAACAAGGAGTAACCACAACAGTGTAGTCAGCATATTGAAGGGATAAGATGTCTTCGCCGTAATCTTCACCAGCATCATCATCCTCCCTCTCATTCTCCTCGATGGGCTCGACAATCTCTCCATAGTAGCAGAATGGTGGTGCATCTGAAAGATGAGCAGTGCTAGGTTTCCTTTGTTTCTGGCTGTGCCATTTCATCTCTGCAAGTTTATTGAAGCCTATACTTGGTACTCACACTCTCTTTGGTGCTGATCAATATAAAAGTTGAGCTTTTGGTCCATGTCATGCTCATTGTAGAATTGCAAGATCATCATTCTATGTGGCCTGCTTTTCAGAAATGGAGGTAAAGTAGGAAAAGGAAGGTTGGGGTCGGGAGTGGGCGGATCTAGAACTCTATCCTCTCTAATAAGAAGCCCTCTCATATGTCATTGCTAGGTTGGAACTGTTCCTCCCAAGACTCATACTTTACCCCAACCTTTAAACACAACAAAAAATCACTGAAGAGTGCTCAAGACCAATCATTGTACCCCCCTTAATGATGCTATGAATGGAAATATTAATGTTACTCCCAATATCTATGGACCTTTCCTTCTGTATGAAAATAGTTTAAAATCGCTCTATCTCGTCACCTCACTCATATTGATCGGAGGGAGAAATTTGGTTGAAATAAAGTAATGCCACTCCTTCAACTCAAAGTTCATAGCAGAGACAAGAAAATTGACCAATTTCTGGTCATAAGAATGCCAAGAGCCACAAAAATCAGTTAAAAAGATAATAATCTGAATTAAGTCAAGTTCAGAATGCATGAAAAGAGAATATTCATCATTGGGAATATCAGGGAGGCCAGAAAGAGAATTGATATTCGCAGAACTTATATTAATATAAGTTCTAGCAGTATTTTCATTTGCATAAAATAGTTTACTCTCACTTCTTTGAGTTTAAAATTAAGAGTTACATCAAATTATTCCTTTGAAATATACTAGACACATTTTTTAAACCGAAAGACATAATTAACCTTTCGTAATTCCTTTTAGTTGTACCGTTCTTTGTTCATTATAATTTAGAACTAACGTGTGGTTCTGCAGCTCTTTATCCATAGCACAAAGTGGGCAATTTGACAGATATACAAAAATCTAAAAGAAACTTTGTTAAACTTCTTCAAATATGTGTTACAAACTGAACGCATGCTGATTTCCCGTCACACAACAACATAAGGTATTGCATTGTGTTGTAATAAACTTCTGGATCCATCGGCTTTCAAGGAAGAAGCACTTTCTCCCAACTCTCATAAGGTACTTGCGATTAACTGCATATTAGGAAAATAGTGGATGGATGCCCTAATCCAGTCGCATATCCATTGACAATCATACCCAAAACCAATCTGGTTCCAGGGTTCAATCACAACTCTATTGGAATGACATATATACTATGGATCCAGAAGCCGATGGATCCAGAAGTTTTTGGTGATTTCCCGTCAGGTTCCTTTGAAATATACTAGGCACATTTTTTAAACCGAAAGACATAATTAACCATTCATAATGTTCTATGGGTGCTGTCCCCCTGTTTTATGCCGGAGAATGTCGGGTCAGAAGTTGATTTTTGCATTCAAAGACGGCTTAAATCTTGCAAGAAAAGAAATATTTTATTTTAAACTCAAAACAGAGGAAACATCATTCTTCTGCATAAAACAATTTATCTTTGTGACTACATTTGATTTACATCAAAATTAAGAGTTACATATGTAAATACATAGGAATTAAGTGGCATGAATGCAAATGACCCTACACTTTTTCATGTATATGTAAACCTTCTTAACTATAAAAATTGCAAGTAATTTCTTTTCCATTTCAAAGATGAAGCTTTAAAATGAGAAACTAAGAAGGTGGCTAATAAATAGGAGAGAGAGAGAGAGAGAGAGAGAGAGAGAGAGAGTAAATTAAGAACAATTAATTTAGCAATCTCACAGACGGCGGCGGTCGTGAGCTTAAATCTCGCACTAAAAAAATAAGCTCGAGCATTATTTTCATGTTGATCTCACTTTTGGTTTATGTCTAGTTTCCTCCTGAGTAGCTTAGGGTCTAGCCAGAAGACTTTTCTGTTGACTATTCCTAGAGGACTAGTAAAGAAACTTTTACCATTAGAAACTCTAAACATTTCTTTGCTTATAAATCTTTGTAGTTAATTAAAAGGATTGATTTAAAGAGAATTGATTTTCGCAGAACTTATATTATTCTACTTCATCCTAATGAGAACTTCATCCTTATGCTCTCTAGCATTGGCATAAACTCTCTAATCACAGGAATTATCGTACCCAGGTCTAATCTCTCCCATTCCCTACCAACAATCAAACTTTCTGCCCTACCCTCGGCCAATAAATCCTCTATGGAATGACTTTTTTTGGAACCAAAATATCATTATATCATGTTGCTGCACCAATACTAACGAAGTTTTTGCATCCAATGAAAAGGTGAAACGACAAGTGAAAGCGATAAATGCAATGGAAATACTAAGAAATCTCACCTCTAGGGCCCGTGAAAATCCTTGGTGCTCCTATCTCTCCCCTTCCTTCTTCTCCTCCCTTTTCTGCGTGCTTTTGTTTGATAGCTAGGGAAAAAGACTACGTGAGATAAAAATGAATCGAGGGAACCTAATAAAGGAGTAGGTTGGGCACCGGGTTTTTAAGGTTGAGCGCCTGGGCGCTTGATTGGATCTGTGAAATAGGTGAGGTGTGCAAAGAGTGCTTGTGGGAGCGTTGCAGTGGTAGTATCCAAGGAAGCTTAAGGTTTTTCAGTTTAAGCTGCGCGACCCTTTGCAACTTGGAGGAAGCGGTGGGGCGCTAGGCTTGTGCGCGGTGGCTCTCAGGGTAAAATTCCCAAGGTCAATTATTTTCTTAAAGCAACATCACACTAATAAAAATCAAAGCAAATCAAGCACACACAATTAAAAATATTAAACTAAAGCAAACTAGCAATCAAATAAGTAATCAAATCACAAAACAACGCTTGGGTTGCCTCCCAAGGAGTGCTTAGTTTAGTGTCCTTAGCCAGACAATATCAAATCATACCTGAGTTTTCACCATGATTAAATTGCCTTTCTGATAAGCCAATATCAACTATCCAAAATTCTTGATTCCCAAAGGCTTTCCTACAGTATCTGTCAGTGATCCCAATTTATTTTTTTAATATATTTAATTTCTCACTCTCCTCATTCAATATTTCTCACAACTTTTTTATCTCCAATTTAAAACTCTCTTGTGGGGGATAAATAAGGGGTAGAAATAGAATTATAAATTTGAAAAATTAATTCTTGGTCTTAAGCTCTAATAGTCTTCCCTTTTTGCAAGTCAATATTGGCCATGGTAGTTGCAAGAAATTATCTTCTTAGTATAATTGGGATCACAACATCTTCCTCCATGTTCAATTCAATAAAATTTACTGGGAAGATGAATTTATCAACCTTGATCAGGACATCATTTATAACCCTCCTAAAATAAGTCAAAGTTTGATCTATCAACTGAAGGGTCATAATGGTAGGTTAAATCTCTCATAGTTCTAATATCTTAAATATTGAAAAATGCATTAAATTGATACTTTTAAATCACATAATGTCTTCTAAAGAAACTATCTTGTATAGTGCATGAAATAATGAAATTACTTGGATAATTAAGTTTTTGTGATAGTTTTCTCTTAATTATATCACTACACTCTTCACTAAGGGCTACTGTTTCATTTCTTCCAACTTGCATTTTTTATTTAATTTCCTTCAAGATTTTAATATAGCTAGATGTCTATTCAAGAGTTTTATCAAATGAAATGTTAATGGTAAGCTTCTTAAACATTTCTAAGAACTTAGAGAACTGATGATCCAATTTTTGTTTAGGTAGTCTTTGAGAACAAAGTGGTGATGATATCTTAAATTCTTTCGTAGGAGGTGAATGCATTTTCCCGAATGAATGTTTTTCAATAGGTCTCTTAGGCTTAGACTCTTTTTATATGCTAGGCTCTTCCATAACTACCTTCTTGAACTCTTTTATGCATCTCAATCTTATGGCATTATATTGTTCCTTTCCTTGGTTTTTAGGATTCATCTTAGTGTTGCTTAGTGACAATGAATTAGCTAATTACAAAATTGTATCTTTATGTTCCTTATGACTGCAGCTTGATTGTGTATTGGATTTCCCATTTGCAACCCTACTTTCAATGATAAGGATAATAGAGATACCCTCCTAAAATAAGTCAAAGATTGATCTATTAACTGAAGTGTCATAGTGGTAGGTTAAATCTCTCATAGTTCTATTATCTTAAATATTGAAAAATGCATTAAATTGATACTTACTTTTAAATCACAGAATGCCTTCTAAAGAAACTATCTTGTATGGTGCATGAAGTAGTGAAATTACTTGGATACTTAAGTTTTTGTGATAGTTTCCTCTTAATTATATCACTACACTCTTCACTAAGGGCTACTATTTCAATTTCTTCCAACTTGCATTTTTTATTTGATGTCCTTCAAAATTTTAACATAGCTAGATGTTTATTCAAGAGTTTTATAAAATGAAATGTTAATGGTAGGCTTCTTAAACATTTCAAGTACTTAGAGAACTGATGATCCAATGTTTTTTTAGATAGTCTTTGAGAAAAAAAGTGGTGATGGTCTCTCAAATTCTTTCGTAGGAGGTGAAGGTGTTTTCCCTAATGAATGTTTTTCAACAAGTCTCTTAGGCTTAGACTCTTCTTATATGCTAGGCTCTTTCCTAAATACCTTAACTCTTTTTCGCTTCTAAATCTTATGGCATTATATTGTTCCTTTCCTTGGTCCTTGGGATTTTTCTTAGTGTTGCTTAGTAACATCCCTTGGGATCTCAGACTCAATGAATTAGCTTCTTGCAAAATTTTATCTCTATGTTCCTTATGACCGCAACTTGATTTTGTATTGGATTTCCCATTTGCAACCCTACTTCAAATGATAATATCTTCTTTTTAAATTGAGGATTTAAGGTGAATCTTGGTGGATAAGTAGGTCTCAGGTTGTTATTTCTCAGATTGTTCCAATTGCTTTAGGTATTAGGTCAGTTACTATCCAAAGTGTAATTTCTTACGTTTTGATTGTTATTCCAATTAAAATTTGAGTGATTTGTGGTTATNTTTCCAACTTGCATTTTTTATAATGTCCTTCAAGATTTTAACATAGCTAGATGTCTATTCAAGAGTTTTATCAAATGAAATGTTAACGGTAAGCTTCTTAAACATTTCTTAGAACTTAGAGAACTGATGATCCAATTTTTGTTTAGGTAGTCTTTGAGAACAAAGTGGTGATGATATCTTAAATTCTTTCGTAGGAGGTGAATGCGTTTTCCCGAATGAATGTTTTTCAATAGTCTCTTAGGCTTAGACTCTTTTTATATGCTAGGCTCTTCCATAACTACCTTCTTGAACTCTTTTATGCTTCTCAATCTTATGGCATTATATTGTTCCTTTCCTTGGTTCTTAGGATTCATCTTAGTGTTGCTTAGTAACAATGAATTAGCTAATTACAAAATTGTATCTCTATGTTCCTTATGACTGCAACTTGATTGTGTATTGGATTTCCCATTTGCAACCCTACTTCCAATGATAAGGATAATAGAGATGCCCTCCTAAAATAAGTCAAAGATTGATCTATTAACTGAAGTGTCATAGTATTAGGTTAAATCTCTCATAGTTCTATTATCTTAAATATTGAAAAATGCATTAAATTGATACTTACTTTTAAATNCTGGTCATAAGAATGCCAAGAGCCACAAAAATCAGTTAAAAAGATAATAATCTGAATTAAGTCAAGTTCAGAATGCATGAAAAGAGAATATTCATCATTGGGAATATCAGGGAGGCCAGAAAGAGAATTGATATTCGCAGAACTTATATTAATATAAGTTCTAGCAGTATTTTCATTTGCATAAGACAGTTTACTCTCACTTCTTTGAGTTTAAAATTAAGAGTTACATCAAATTATTCCTTTGAAATATACTAGACACATTTTTTAAACCGAAAGACATAATTAACCTTTCGTAATTCCTTTTAGTTGTACCGTTCTTTGTTCATTATAATTTAGAACTAACGTGTGGTTCTGCAGCTCTTTATCCATAGCACAAAGTGGGCAATTTGACAGATATACAAAAATCTAAAAGAAACTTTGTTAAACTTCTTCAAATATGTGTTACAAACTGAACGCATGCTGATTTCCCGTCACACAACAACATAAGGTATTGCATTGTGTTGTAATAAACTTCTGGATCCATCGGCTTTCAAGGAAGAAACACTTTCTCCCAACTCTCATAAGGTACTTGTGATTAACTGCATATTAGGAAAATAGTGGATGGATGCCCTAATCCAGTTGCATATCCATTGACAATCATACCCAAAACCAATCCAGTTCCAGGGTTCAATCACAACTCTATTGGAATGACATATATACTATGGATCCAAAAGTTTTTGGTGATTTCCCGTTAGGTTCTTTTGAAATATACTAGGCGCATTTTTTAAACCGAAAGACATAATTAACCATTCTTAATGTTCTATGGGTGTTGTCCCCCTGTTTTATGCTGGAGAATATCGGGCCAGAAGTTGATTTTTGCATTCAAAGACGGCTTAAATCTTGCAAGAAAAGAAGTGAGTAAATTTATTTTATTTCAAACTCAAAACAGAGGAAACATCATTCTTCTGCATAAAACAATTTATCTTTGTGACTACATTTGATTTACATCAAAATTAAGCGTTACATATGTAAATACATAGGAATTAAGTGGCATGAATGCAAATGACCCTACACTTTTTCATGTATATGTAAACCTTCTTAACTATAAAAATTGCAAGTAATTTCTTTTCCATTTCAAAGATGAAGCTTTAAAATGAGAAACTAAGAAGGTGGCTAATAAATAGGAGAGAGAGAGAGAGAGTAAATTAAGAACAATTAATTTAGCAATCTCACAGACAGCGGGGGTCGTGAGCTTAAATCTCGCACTAAAAAAATAAGCTCGAGCATTATTTTCATGTTGATCTCACTTTTGGTTGATGTCTAGTTTCCTCCTGAGTAGCTTAGGGTCTAGCCAGAAGACTTTTCTGTTGACTATTCCTAGAGGACTAGTAAAGAAACTTTTACCATTAGAAACTCTAAACATTTCTTTGCTTATAAATCTTTGTAGTTAATTAAAAGGATTGATTTAAAGAGAATTGATTTTCGCAGAACTTATATTATTCTACTTCATCCTAATGAGAACTTCATCCTTATGCTCTCTAGCATTGGCATAAACTCTCTAATCACAGGAATTATCGTACCCAGGTCTAATCTCTCCCATTCCCTACCAACAATCAAACTTTCTGCCCTACCCTCGGCCAATAAATCCTCTATGGAATGACTTTTTTTGGAACCAAAATATCATTATATCATGTTGCTGCACCAATACTAACGAAGTTTTTGCATCCAATGAAAAGGTGAAACGACAAGTGAAAGCGATAAATGCAATGGAAATACTAAGAAATCTCACCTCTAGGGCCCGTGAAAATCCTTGGTGCTCCTATCTCTCCCCTTCCTTCTTCTCCTCCCTTTTCTGCGTGCTTTTGTTTGATAGCTAGGGAAAAAGACTACGTGAGATAAAAATGAATCGAGGGAACCTAATAAAGGAGTAGGTTGGGCACCGGGTTTTTAAGGTTGAGCGCCTGGGCGCTTGATTGGATCTGTGAAATAGGTGAGGTGTGCAAAGAGTGCTTGTGGGAGCGTTGCAGTGGTAGTATCCAAGGAAGCTTAAGGTTTTTCAGTTTAAGCTGCGCGACCCTTTGCAACTTGGAGGAAGCGGTGGGGCGCTAGGCTTGTGCGCGGTGGCTCTCAGGGTAAAATTCCCAAGGTCAATTATTTTCCCAAAGCAACATCACACTAATAAAAATCAAAGCAAATCAAGCACACACAATTAAAAATATTAAACTAAAGCAAACTAGCAATCAAATAAGTAATCAAACCACAAAATAACGCTTGGGTTGCCTCCCAAGGAGTGCTTAGTTTAGTGTCCTTAGCCAGACAATATCAAATCATACCTGAGTTTTCACCATGATTAAATTGCCTTTCTGATAAGCCAATATCAACTATCCAAAATTCTTGATTCCTAGAGGCTTTCCTACAGTACCTGTCAGTGATCCCAATTTATTTTTTTAATATATTTAATTCATCACTCTCCTCATTCAATATTTCTCACAACTTTTTTATCTCCAATTTAAAACTCTCTTGTGGGGGATAAATAAGGGGTAGAAATAGAATTATAAATTTGAAAAATTAATTCTTGGTCTTAAGCTCTAATAGTCTTCCCTTTTTGCAAGTCAATATTGGCCATGGTAGTTGCAAGAAATTATCTTCTTAGTATAATTGGGATCACAACATCTTCCTCCATGTTCAATTCAATAAAATTTACTGGGAAGATGAATTTATCAACCTTGATCAGGACATCATTTATAACCCTCCTAAAATAAGTCAAAATTTGATCTATCAACTGAAGGGTCATAATGGTAGGTTAAATCTCTCATAGTTCTAATATCTTAAATATTGAAAAATGCATTAAATTGATACTTTTAAATCACATAATGTCTTCTAAAGAAACTATCTTGTATAGTGCATGAAATAATGAAATTACTTGGATACTTAAGTTTTTGTGATAGTTTTCTCTTAATTATATCACTACACTCTTCACTAAGGGCTACTGTTTCATTTTTTCCAACTTGCATTTTTTATAATGTCCTTCAAGATTTTAACATAGCTAGATGTCTATTCAAGAGTTTTATCAAATGAAATGTTAACGGTAAGCTTCTTAAACATTTCTTAGAACTTAGAGAACTGATGATCCAATTTTTGTTTAGGTAGTCTTTGAGAACAAAGTGGTGATGATATCTTAAATTCTTTCGTAGGAGGTGAATGCGTTTTCCCGAATGAATGTTTTTCAATAGTCTCTTAGGCTTAGACTCTTTTTATATGCTAGGCTCTTCCATAACTACCTTCTTGAACTCTTTTATGCTTCTCAATCTTATGGCATTATATTGTTCCTTTCCTTGGTTCTTAGGATTCATCTTAGTGTTGCTTAGTAACAATGAATTAGCTAATTACAAAATTGTATCTCTATGTTCCTTATGACTGCAACTTGATTGTGTATTGGATTTCCCATTTGCAACCCTACTTCCAATGATAAGGATAATAGAGATGCCCTCCTAAAATAAGTCAAAGATTGATCTATTAACTGAAGTGTCATAGTATTAGGTTAAATCTCTCATAGTTCTATTATCTTAAATATTGAAAAATGCATTAAATTGATACTTACTTTTAAATCACAGAATGCCTTCTAAAGAAACTATCTTGTATGGTGCATGAAGTAGTGAAATTACTTGGATACTTAAGTTTTTGTGATAGTTTCCTCTTAATTATATCACTACACTCTTCACTAAGGGCTACTATTTCAATTTCTTCCAACTTGCATTTTTTATTTGATGTCCTTCAAAATTTTAACATAGCTAGATGTTTATTCAAGAGTTTTATAAAATGAAATGTTAATGGTAGGCTTCTTAAACATTTCAAGTACTTAGAGAACTGATGATCCAATGTTTTTTTAGATAGTCTTTGAGAAAAAAAGTGGTGATGGTCTCTCAAATTCTTTCGTAGGAGGTGAAGGTGTTTTCCCTAATGAATGTTTTTCAACAAGTCTCTTAGGCTTAGACTCTTCTTATATGCTAGGCTCTTTCCTAAATACCTTAACTCTTTTTCGCTTCTAAATCTTATGGCATTATATTGTTCCTTTCCTTGGTCCTTGGGATTTTTCTTAGTGTTGCTTAGTAACATCCCTTGGGATCTCAGACTCAATGAATTAGCTTCTTGCAAAATTTTATCTCTATGTTCCTTATGACCGCAACTTGATTTTGTATTGGATTTCCCATTTGCAACCCTACTTCAAATGATAATATCTTCTTTTTAAATTGAGGATTTAAGGTGAATCTTGGTGGATAAGTAGGTCTCAGGTTGTTATTTCTCAGATTGTTCCAATTGCTTTAGGTATTAGGTCAGTTACTATCCAAAGTGTAATTTCTTACGTTTTGATTGTTATTCCAATTAAAATTTGAGTGATTTGTGGTTATTGGGTATGTTGTTTATTGCATTCAGTGACTCTAGATCACTAGGATCAACTAACTCACCATACATATTCACTTCGATTGTTGGTGAACTTGGTGTAAAATTTAAACCTAAGTTGTTTAGTTTTCTCAATATAGCGGTTACTTATGAAGTCAAAATTGTTAACACATCAATAGCATAGGCATTGAATATTCATCTAGGGTTGATTCTCTCAGAATGCCATTGGAAATTATTGGTAGTCATCTCTTTATAAGTGTATAGACCTCAATAGTTTTAGACATTAAAGTTCGCCAGATGCAGCGTCTACAAAAGACCTCAAAGATCCTACTAGCCCGTTATAAAAGCCTAAATAATTAACCAATCGGGTAGGACATAGTATGACATTTCCTAAGCAACTTCTTATCTCTCTTTTAAGCTTCATAAATTGACTCGCTCTTTAACTGGGTGAAAGAATTTAATGTCATTTCTAAGCTTGACAATTTTAGAGGGTGAAAAGTACTTACTCAGAATTTTTTGGGTTATATTAGTTCAAGTGGTGATAAACCCTAATGCTAAAAATTTAGCGTTATCTTAGTCTTATCTTTAAGTGAAAAAGAAATAACCTAAGTCCAACTTCGTTGTTAGAGACACGTTAAACCTAAAGGTCGCACATAATTCAAGAATGTTGGCTGAGTGCAAGTTAGGGTCTTCAATAAGTGAACCTCCGAATTGGTTATTTTGGATCATTTGAATTATGACAAACTTCAGTTAGGTATCGGCTTCTACGACAGGGTTATTGATATTTTGGTGAATCTGTTCTATTGAAGGTAGTCCCTAAGTGGTCTAAGATGAATATTTTCTTCTGGAGGTGTTGACCTCATTTTTCGTGAGGTCTAGTCTTCCTCTTAGGGTTTAGGATCTAGCCTTAGGGATCTCCCTTTGA